>JAFIRS010003323.1:102500-142581 GCA_018342105.1 Gonioctena quinquepunctata | reverse complement strand
CTCCTCGCTTGGAGAGTGCAAGGATTCATGAAGGTCATGACTACACAGAATATGTATGCCTACACCACAACATTAGTCAAGGTCAAACAAACATCGAGATCAAATCTTTTGGTTGCCGAAACAAATCCAACATCAAAACTCAAGGTCAAATCTCAAAGTCAAAACTTAATGTTATGAATCTCAAGGTCATATTCAAGGTCAAGTCGAATCTCAAAGTCGACCAAACCCAATATCAAAACTCAATGACAAATCTCAAAGTCAAATCTCAAGGTCAAACACACACACACTGCACACCTGCAACTATTCAAGGTCACACGTGACGTCATAGTGGTGGGGGGAGACCCAGAACCGGCTTAAATCTCCTACTCTGATGTAATCGGAAGTGAAATAATTGAACCGATTTTTAACCAACGAAACCAAAAAGGAGAAGGTTCTCTATTCGACGCGTATATTTTTTTATTTTTTTTATGTATGATCACGCACAACTTTTCACAGAGCGGTTCGATTCCGATGATTTTTTTTTCAGTGGATAGGGTGTACTTCGAAATTGGTTCCATTCCAATTTGAACAGCAGAATCCATCCCTAAGGGTAGCGAAATGAAGGATATTGATCGTTCACCCTCTGAACTTTGGTCCGTTAACCGATTCTATCAGGCATAACTTTGTAGTGGGTTCCCGATGAGGATGATTCCTTTTTCATTAGAAACAATATACCTCATCATTGATCATATTCTAATTTGGAATGAAATGATCCACCCCTATGAGTAGAACAATAGGGGATGATTGATTTTTCACTTGTGAACTTTGGCACACATATGTAGTTGACATTGACAGTCCCTCCTACATCCTTCAAAATGATTACATTCTATGAAAGGATGAAATTATGTACAAAGTGATGGAATCAACTAACCAGAAATTTCAAAGTTAATTAATAATATACAGTGTGACCCATTTAAAATGGAACCACCCCTGTAGAATACGCATTTTTCAGTGAATCTCAAAAATATTTTTTTCTAATATTGAGCATCAAAAACTGTATCTTGACACAGATTTCCATAACTTAAGTATCATTTCCAAGGCACTCTATGGTTTTTTTCTTTGCCAAAAACGGCAAAAGTTTATTAGGCATTTTTTTCTTCTAAATTTGACTACACCACTGGATTTGTAGTTGTTATAAATGAAAATATTGGTTAACAACGAAGTTACAACAACTTTAATTTTGGAAACAAAGTATTTGATTATAATTTTTATTTAGATTGCAGACATAGCTGAAATCTGGCAACACTGCCGATACAAAGTAGAGCATAAGTGAATTTGTACAGCGAAAATCCGAAGTAAATAGCCCATTCCGTTCAACAGTTATAACTACTGAAAGTATGGTTATGTGAGCGATTTGTGGTGTACTAAATTACAGCCTACTATTGATTTAGTTCAATACCTATGCCCAATGTATTAGTTCAGCTTTCCTCTAAAAGCTTGTTTCAGTTGAGTTTTGCAGAATGAAAAAGGAACATTTTTTTGTCCTGCTTTATGTTTTATTATTGAATAAATAATTTTGATACTTCAGAACTTGATTCGGTTCATTTCGTTTTTATCGGCAATTGAAAACTACATAACTTGAAAATGAATTTCTAATTTTCTGTTATTTTTGAATAGACCTATAACCTAAACTTGAATAAATGATTTTAAGTGAATATAATTCACAAATCCAGTGGCGTAGTTAGATTTTTATTACAAAATCGCTTCCACCAGAAATCGTCACATTACCATAATTTCAGGAGTTATAACTGTAGAACGGAATGAGCTATTGACTTCGGATTTTCGCTGTACAAATCAACTGGTGTTCTACTTTGTATCGGCAGTGTTGCCAGATTTTAAATATGTCTATAATCTAAATGAAAATTAATATCAAATACCTTGTTTCCAAAATTAAAGTTGTTGTAACTTCGTTGTTACCCAATATTTTTCCATGAAATTTTCATGGTCTCCATTTATAACGACTATAAATCCAGTGGTGTAGTCCAATTTGAAAAAAAAAATTGCCTAATAAACTTTTGCCGTTTTTAACGAAGAAAAAAAACCATAGAGTGCCTTGGAAATGAAACTATGGTTATGAAAATTTGTGTCAAGATACAGTTTTTGATGCTTGATAAAAAAAAAAAAATTGAGAATGACTGAAAAATGCATATTTTACAGGGGTGGTTCCATTTTAAATGGGTCACACTGTATAACAATAAATAGTTAAAACATAAAATATTATTATTTAATAGTTAATAGTTGAAGTGAGCTAGGAAAGTTGGTATTTTGGAAGTAATCAAAAATTAAGTAGGTAGTAATTAGTAGATTTCAGCAACAAAAAATTGAAAAATAAAAACTTTTTAACAAAAAATTAAACCGACGAAAAAATCAACTGAAAAGCAAAAAATGAAATAAACCTCAGTCTAAATGATATGTGAGCTCCTGAACTAATGTGAGTAACTGATTTTGAGTCGGTGCCAAACAAACTAGCAATTGAATTACGTAAAGCGTAAAATGATGGCAGCGAGATGCACGGCTGCGTTTCGATGACTTCTTTCATAGATAATGATCTTCGATAATTGTTTGTTTGGCGCCGACTCAAAATCAGTTACCCACATTAGTTCAGGAGCTCAATTATCATTTAGACTGAGGAGGTTCATTTAATTTTTTGCTTTTCAGTTGATTTTTCCGTCGGTTTAATTTTTTGTTGAAAAGTTTTTATATCTCAAGTTGTTGATAGTTGACAGGGGTAAAGTATTTAGAATTTCTTCAGAATAATATTGAATAATTATTAATGGACTGACGAATTGCTATTTCTGAAGCGATGTATTTTCAAGAAGATGGGGCTCCGCCTCAAAATACAATCCAAGTCATAAAGTATGTTTAATGAGCGAGTAATTGGAACGAATGATCTTGTATGTTGGTCTAGTCGATCTCCTAAACCCAATATTCCAGACTTTTTTGTGAGAAACCATTCAGATACTTCATCAAATGATGATAATATTCACAGGTGTGGTTTTCAGCTTGTATATTCGATAGACATGCATGACTTGATTCAATATCGTTTCCGTTTTTCATTGATAACCATCGAAATTCAATTTTTCATCGAACAGAATCTTTCAGGAAATGTACCAAGATAGACAGCATATTCTCGAATCTGCAACCGATAAAACGATGAAATCCAAGTGCAAATGGAATCAATTCCTGGCGTTCAATACCGACGGGAATTTTCGTGTGTTCGCACCTCGTTGCTTCCCGTCTCGAGCCACACAATAACATCAATTCCACCATTGGATATGTTGTTCCCTTTTTGTATGTACTACCACAATTGCTATCGCGATAACGAGGATGGAGGAATTTGGGAAAATATATGCACTGTTTTGTATCTGGAGAGAACGTCATTGTCAGTGAAATTTTCATTGGTCATTTTCATTGACATTCTGAAATAATGGAATTTGATATACAGGGTGAGTCAGAATGAGACCAAAAATCTCCGACTACAGATTCCTCACCTCTTTTTGAGGTGAACATATGGGAATATGTGTCAACCTCCAGAATGTTTTTCAATGGTGGGAGAATCTGAAACATAGTATGGGTGAGCAGAATGTGACCGATAACTCCATTTTTTCATTCATCATATTATTTGATCAAATCGATGTCGCGGATTCACTGATATGTTACCATACTTTTTTGCATATGATTGTTTTGACAGATCAACTGACAAACAAACCCAACCTCAAATTCATAATACTCCACTTAGATAAGAGTTAAGGTCTGAAATAATTTTTGCGACAAACTGAAGATGAGTACTCTCAATTTGTTGAAGTTTATGTTGAAGTATCATCATCATCAAACCCATTTCTGTTGCAATTATCTAGGAAAATAACATCCAATCAACATGTTTTTGATGAAAAAACACAATAATTGTGTATTAATATCTACTTAAATGATAGAATCGGATTGAGGGGTCCACTACATTGAAACAAACGAGGCAATGAAGCCAATTTTGTTCAATACACAAGTGGCATCTCCGTATCGTCGACTGTCGCACGCTTTGGAATATTGCTGGTGTATCCTGTATTAACGTACACACTGCTAAAATTCTTGCCGTTGAATCTTTCACAGATTCTACAGGTGTTTCGTACACTAGGGATTCAAAGTATCCCCACAAAAAAAAAGTGAAGTGAAGATAAATCCGGAGAACGTGCAGGCCAATGTATGGGACCACTTCTACCTTTCCGTCGATCATGGAATGTTTGATCAAGTAGTTCTGCCCTTTCTAACGGAGGGGGAGAATTCCTACCCAAATATTCACTGAAAACTTTCGTTGGTAGCCTTTCAGAATCATTCCATGCGGATATTGTTCATCCCATGAATGACTGTTTCTACTATTGAAATATCCATCTCTTGTGAAACATGCCTCATCCGAGAATAGAACATATCTAGGAAAGTCGTTTGCTCCTTCATACATCCTCAAAAACCATTCACAAAAAAATCTACGACAATAATGACAAGTATTTAGGGCCATCACCTTCTGTAGGCGAAATGGATACAATAGTTGTTCACGTGCTACCGACTTGACTGTTGATTGTGACACTTGTAACCTATACGAAATAGCCCGACTGCTGGTAGAAGGATCTGCTGCTAATCGTTCATGAATTTGTTCTTCCGTAAAATAATCGCTTCATGTAGTATTCGCACCACAATGGTGTTGACTGAATTTGAAGGACCCCGTTTCCTTCAGTCGTCGATGCACAGCTATAAAAGTAATGAAATGTGGATGATGTCTGTTTGGAAATCTATGTTGATATAATTCAGCAACGACTCTGGCATTTCCCCTGTTTTACTATAAACGAAATGCATATCTGTATATTTTTCAAATGAATAATCCATTTTGAAACGATGTTCACTGACTGAAATGATGACATGACTTGACAATAATACAAACTGTTTTGGGTTACTGTGAATTATGTCTAATGTAAGTATCGATATATCAGTGTGTTTCTACCGGGAACAATGAAAGAAGGTTACGTTTCTTTTTAGTTCCAAATTTCGTTTATGTGTTGGGAGTTGATCAGTGGTGTACTGAACAGCCTACCACAAACTAGCATGGAAGGCTCGACTTTGCAACTAGTTATCACGAATCGGAAGGAATCATTTGAGTAGATATAAATACACAATAATCATCAAAAACATATTGATTTGATAATATTTTCCTAGTCAATTCAATCAGAAAGGGCTTTGATAATGATACTCCAACATAAACTTCAAACAATTGAGAGTACTTATCTTCATTTTTTCGCAAAAATTATTTCAGACCTTAACTCTTATCCAAGTGGAGTATTATGAATTTGAGGTTGGGTTTGTTTGTCAGTTGGTCTGTGAGAACAATCATATGCAAGTATGGTAACATATCAGTGAATCCACGACATCGATTCGATCAAATAATATGATGAATGAAAAAATGGAGTGATCGGTGTCAGTCTGACTCACCCGTATTATGTTTCCGATTCTTCCAACATCAAAAAATGTTTGGGAGGTTGACACATATTCCGATATGTTGTAAGAAATTAGCATTATGCGATTATTGCACATAGGAAATTATGTCTCTACTAAGCTCATATCTTCAGTTTTTCTCAATTATCTCAGAAACCTCCACTTTCAGGCACATGGAATCCAAAGACTTTCAGGTTGATTATTAATGAGCCGAACTGATGTCAAACGCTCATTTGTCAATTCGCTTGTCCCAAAAAAATATGAAGGAACATATGACAGCTTGATTGGTGTACCGAATTTCAAATTTTTTCCTACCGGAATTTTTTTTCGTTCGTTTGACACACTATATCTCAGAGGAAATGGATTTCAGGACATACCTGGATGGTAACTTTTCACCTCGAAATGAGGTGAGGAATCTGTACTCGGAGTTTGTCGATCTTATTCTGACTCACCCTGTATACTTTATCTTTCATCCAGTACTACTATTCACGGATATGAATAACGTGAAGGATTATACATTGCAAAATTATTGTCCGACAACCTCATGACAAATATCATACTGCATTCTTGTTCAGTCCTACCGGATAATAGGGAGTCAAAATATGTTGACAGCGCCAGAGTTCGGTGATATTTTGGAATTTTGGGGTAGCTTGTCGTGTAGAGTGCATTCACTATTGAGACAGCATGTTTGTCCTTTTCCCGCTTGAAGAACAGTTCCTCTCGAAAATGTCCGAAGCAAAGCTATTACGAGAAATTCCATAGGCGAAGCAAATGATTTAGTAGAAGTGATACACACGACGTATCATTGATCTGATAGCATTCGCTATAATTTCTTTTTCCGCTACTGAAAAAAACCCACCCCAGGGTATTTTTGCAAGATAACGGTAAACAAAATTGAACAAACTTCACTAGATACCTATTTATCAACTTAACAAGCGTAACCTTTCAACCGCTGCATGTCATGACACTGCTGCACATGATGACAATCGTGTCCACTCGTATTTTCCCCCTCTCTACCTACCATTGTGCTGTCTCAATACTGAATTCTATCTAGCCAGCATGAGTTCCAGTGCAGTTTTTGTGAAAAAAAATGGATCAATAAGAATTTGTAGCGTCGTTGTTGCTAGAATTCTGAATGTAAAAATCCTGAACTCAGTTTTCATCGTTTTCCGGGGCGATGATGACTGGAAGAACGGACAGAAAAGTGGATAGCCGCTGTTTGCAGGCAAGAGTAAGTATTGATGTTCAGTAACAATAAATAATTTAAATTTTGAAATAATGAAAAATAGAAATAATGATTCCATGATTGTTGGGTGTATTTTGTTCTTGAAATGTAGATTATCCAAAATAGGCACAGAAATATTTCCGTGTTTCTTATTCTGGTATAATTAGAAATGAAACAAATGCACACTTTTGTTGGTGGATGTATGAACCATAAACCTAGGATTATTTTTATTCAATATATTCGGTACTTTTTTGAACTCACCTCAACTGTGACTTCATAATAATTCGTATTTGTTTTTGAACTTTGAGCTCCTGGAGTTTCCCGCAAAACTCTTCCACAAATGATCACAAAATTTCCATCAGCTCGTTCGTAGACGTTGAACAAGTGGCAACTTTTTAATGAACCTGCCCCTTTTGAAAGGCTTTCTTTTCGAAAAACATCCGCATTCACTTTTCGGAATCCGCTGCGGATTATAACTGACATTTTTAAATGATATGAGATTGACAGCGTATAGGTAAGGCTTCCCCAACGTTGAAAAAAACCGCGAGGAGCGCTGTGTGTTTCCCGGTCGAGTTACTTCCACTTCCTATACAACTAATACATAATGAACATAACATGAAATCGATGACATAACACCACTTCCCTTCGTCGATAACTCAAATATTCAACCTTTCTGGTTTTTTAGTTTGTCTTGAAGATCGTCGTAATTGCGGTTTCGTCATGTTGAAAAAGCATGCGTCAGATCTTTTTTCAGCTTCAGGAGCATTTCCTACACTGATGTCGCTATCTTGCTCAGCTTCGGAAGTTTGTGGTGTTTCTGCATTAACTGAACTTTCTGTTGAAGAATCTGTAAGATTTTCTTCAGGAGTTGGTCGGTAACTTGGAACGTTTGGTTCACTCTATTTGGTTGATCTAATTTGATCAACATGCTGCGAAATTATTTTCTACTAATATTTCATAGTGAAGTGAACCTACCTTGGTGACGATTGCTTCGGATTTCCATTTAGAGTTTCCGTCATAAGAACGTGTTCGAACCAAATCATCTATTTGGAAAGATCTTGTTTTTGACCTAGATTACAACTTGCTGTCATCCGTTTCTGAATCCACGTTCTGTTCAACCAAATCAATACGTGTTCTGAATTATCTCTTGAACATGAATTAGCAGAACACTTCAGTGCTATTTGGGGTTTTTCTATGCTGCATTAGTAGACGGCATAATTTAATATTCAATGGCTGTGGATCGTCCATCATTGCACGTAATTTTTGTTTCAAAATGTGGACGAATCTTGTTGCTTGTCCATTTGTTGAAGGGTGATAGGGTGCCATGAATACCGTGAGTTATAGCGCGAAGTTTTTGGTTACAATACAGAAGCAACAAGCTTTTGAATGTATAACTAACGGAATAACCTACGTCACACATCCAAATCAATTATTTTTTACTTTTTAGTGCATTTGAATGAAAGCTGGTCTGTAAAGAGGTATTTTATCAATTATTTTATTTTGTGCATTCTAATAATTAAATCCTACGCCTTAATCGATTCTTTTTTGTCAAAGCATCGTTATTATAAGGCATTTTTTCTGTAAGTTCTGAGCTATCTAGTCCTTCAGTGGGGAGACCATCTGACGATTTACTCTTCCGCCATCTTGGAGTCGCCATCTTCAACTTATGAATTTCAACTGAAAATCAATAATCTTCGACCAAATTCATAATCTCAATTCTGATTCGAATCGAGACATAATCAGAACTCATCCACCATCTTGAATTTGTTAATTTTGATGAAAAATTAATAATCTCCTACCCAGAAGATCCCCCACATAACAATTCCAAATAGAATCGTACTATAAACACACAGATCATTAGCAATTTTGGAGCCGCCATTCTGATTCATTCAATTTTGGAGATAAATGCATAGCCTTCGATTCCGAAATCCCCCACATACAAATTTTCAATAGAGTTGGACCATAATCACAAAACTCCTCCGCCATTTTGGAGCCGCCATCTTGGATTTATAAATTTTGACAAAAAATTCATAATCTTCGACCCCGATTACCCCCACATTCCAATTTTGAATCGAATCGGACCATAATCACAAAACTTGTCAGCCATCTTGAAGCCGCCATTTCGAGTTTTCTAATTTTGAAATTTCATTGACAGTTTCAACAACCATTCAAATTTTGACATTTTTTGTCATATGGAACAATTTCACCCAATCATGTCAACATTACACTGATAATTGCATTCAGTGCAATTATCAATCACTATGACAACACGATTGAGTTTGACAACTTCATTCCAAATAAATTTCAAAATGTCAAGTTTTGGCAATGCAAATGTTCAAAGTAGTGATGCACAAATCAAAGAAGAAAATCCCAGAAATACAGCCTACAGTCACAAATATATTTGGGGAATATTTATGGAATTTTGCTGCGAACGAGAATATGAATTAAGTGAACATAGAAGTTTAGAAGAATTGGCGTTGATACTAAAAGATTGGGCGGTCAATATGAGAAAGAAAGACGGGACCGAATTCAAAGAAGCAACGGTGAAGACAATGTGGAACGTTTCGTGCAAACTGTTGGAAGGAAAGTTCTATAATGACTTTAATATTATGATTGACCCGTTTAACAATACAGTATTCAAACCAGCCCGAAATGCCTGCGATTCAATCAGGAAGAAACTACAAGCAGATCCATGTAAAAGTCCAGTTCGGTTCCATTGAATTTGTCTGAAGTTAACAAAATAATATTGCTATGGGATGAAAATACTCCGGAAGGTCTTATGCGTAAATTTTACCATATTGCTGCTGTAGAATTAGCGTGGCGTGGAGGAGAGGCAGTTGCTTGTCTGGTGGATTTTTTTCAAATCGAGAAAAATAACGATGACTCCAACAAATCGCATTGAATACAATCCGGTGTTCAGTAAAACGTGCCAAGGTGGTTCTGAAAGCTGTACAAGTAGTAAATGGTTGGTTTCCAATAGTGAAAGACAAAGCTGCCCTGTACGTCTTTTCCATAAACTGCAAAACGAGGCGGCAATATCACCTCACCACGACTGTTCTTGGAACCAAATCGACACTGGAAAAATGATCCTGACAAATGGTACGATAATGTACCTGTTGGAAGAAATACAATGAATGGATGGACTAAATCTGCTGCTGAGGCAATTGGCTTGAATGTAAAGGACAAAAAGATAACAAATCACTTGAATAGATCAACTGCTGTTAGCGAATTGGCAAAAAGTGGTGTAGAAGAACAACAATTGCTGAAAATTACTGGTAATAGCAATCCAAATTCTATAAAACCATACTCAAATTTCGATCAAGAACACCACAACAAGATCATAAATATTGTGCGTGGTAATAGATCTTCTATAGAAGAGAACAGCAACGAATCTAATGTTAAGATTTAATAATTGTACTTTCATTAACTGTACTTTTAATAAATACATGAATATTTCATTGTGTTGAGTTATACATTTTTTTTGTTGAAAATTTTTCCGCCGAATATCCCTCGAACATTGACAAATGCCTCATAATTTTATTACAAATTTCTCAAGCTCGTTGCTTGGTAACAGCCCTCAGCCTTCGGCTTCGAGATCTTACCAAGGAACGAGCTTTCGATTGTCATAAAATTATCTCGCCTATTATCAATGTCCTAGGGATAACTACTGATAACAAATTCACAATTATCGTCCACAAAAACCTCTACATACCAATTTTGAATCGAATCGTACCATAATCACAGAACTCGTCCGCCATCTAACAGCCGCCATTTTGTGTTTTTCTCTAACAAAAATTCCATAATGCATTGTCAACCGAATTATGAACACCTGCCAAATTTCAGCTCAATCGGAAGTGCTCCAAAAATGGATTACAAATTTTGAACCGGAAAGAATGACAGAATGACAACGAATGAGGCAAGTTAAATGAAAGCTTGTAATAAATAATTACCGAATAACGTCTGTATGAATGGTATTTCTCCGTTCGAAGTATTTCTACAACAGTATATTTTGTTACCTTGGAAGTTCTTGCCACTTCTCAACTGTGGTGGAGAGGTTGTCCTAAATTGATAACAACACGCCTTAACGTCACTTTCTACCGATTTGAGTATATCCCACACATAATCATAATAATAATAATAATAATAATGTGTTCTATTCAGTTTGAGCAATACAATAATTATATAAGGCAATATAGATAAAAGAGTAAACTTAACTGAACAAAACGATGGGTTACAGTAAACTTACAGCTAAGTATATATAGGTACATATAATTTGATCAGTGCACCCATCAAGACCGTCAAGGTTGAGCATGGGGTACACTGAGCAGTATTGAGTTTATATATATATATATATATCTTTTATTCATCGTGTATATATATATACAGGGTGTAACTGAATAAGTGTAAAACATTTAAGGAGGTGATTCCTCATCAAAAAAAAGATAGGATCTTTCATATAAAGAAACTTCATTGGAGCATCCCTTGTTAAGATACAGCCCCTTAAAGGGGGTACATAAAATTTGTATAACAATTTTTTTCACAAGCACTGAAAAAGTTACAATATTGAAATTAACCTGACGTTTTGTACTACCAAAAAGACACTTAGCCAGTAATTTATTTGGTTTACCCCATGGTTGTAAGGGGTGAAAAACGCAACCCCTAAAATTTATTTCCAATGTAACTTTTTGTCTTATTATTTGTTTACCATTTAAAAATTTATTTCCAATAGCCTGTTTCTTTCTAAACAAAAAATGTCTCTTGGGTTTTTTGCCCAAAATAAACCAGTAAGCAGCAAAACATTATTTTACGAACAACTACAGAGATACATCGTCATAAATGCGAAAATACGAAACTAATCTATCTAGTAGGTCGCTATTAGCGATAGTGACAATTAAATTGGTATGACGCTGTCAGTTTGGGAATTTTCGAATTCGAATTAATACTAATTGTGTGTTGTTGTTCTGTTCTTAATTTGTTACTTTAATAATTCACTTGTTAATAAAATGGCATACACAAATGAGGAAATGGCTGATATGCATTACGTTTACGGTCTGTCGCAGGGGAATGGGTTAGAAGCTTCTAGAAGATATGCTGAAATGTATCCTCAACGGCAGCATCCTTCACATAGAATATTTGCTCGACTTCATCAACGATTACGAGAATATGGTTCATTCGACAAAGAACGCAGGATTGTGGTCGCCATCGAGAAATACGAACACCACAGCTTGAGGAAGCAGTACTTAATTTGATTGAAGAACAACCTACTACCAGTACTAGAAAGATTGCTTTCCAGCTAAATGTTGATCATATGACGGTATTTCGAATTTTAAAGGAACAACTCTTATACCCTTACCATCTGCAACGAGTACAGGCACTGTTACCGCGAGACTTTCCGAACCGTCTTGAATTTTGCAATTGGATGCTGGAAATGATTAGAAGAAATTGTGACTTTCTGAAGACGATAGAATTCACAGACGAATGTAGTTTTTCTCGGGACAAGATTATTAATTTTCATAATTACCACATATGGGCTGATGAAAACCCTCACGCTATTGTCGAAACTAGCCATCAAGAACAGTTTTCTCTTAACGTGTGGCTCGGAGTTATTGGGGATGATTTAATTGGGCCTCATTTTCTACCTCCTCGATTAAATGGTGAGGCATACGTTCAATTTTTAAGAGAAGTGCATCCAGTACTGCTGGAGGAAGTTCCTTTGGGCGTCAGAAGGATATGTTTTTATGCATGATGGGGCTCCCGCCCATTTTAGTCAAGTAGCACGTCAGCATTTAACTGAAACATATGCAAATCAGTGGATAGGTCGAGGAGGACCACATAAATGGCCCGCTCGATCCCCGGATCTCAATCCTCTCGATTTCTCTATTTGGGGCCATTCACAGCATTTGGTATATCGAACTCCTGTTCGCGATGTAGAGGACTTAAGAAACCGCATCATCGATGCGTGCAGGGTAATCAGAGAGACTCCAGGAATATTTGAGCGAATACGTGGCTCAATGCGCCGACGTCTAGACGCATGCGTAATGTTTGAAGGTAGACATATTGAACATTCACTATGATTTCTACATGTTGTGTGTTTTGTTATTAATAACTTAGTTTTGTTTATTACCCTTTAATCGTTTAATGCAGGTACTAACTACAAAATAACAATAAATCCAGTTCGCATTTATGAGATGTATCATCGTTTAATGCAGGTACTAACTACAAAATAACAATAAATCCAGTTCATGGTAAACAAATAATAAGACAAAAGTTACATTGGAAATAAATTTTAGGGTTGCGTTTTCACCCTTACAACCATGGGGTAAACCAAATAAATTACTCGCTAAGTGTCTTTTGGTAGTACAAAACGTCAGGTTAATTTCAATATTGTAACTTTTCAGTGCTTGTGAAAAAAATTGTTATACAAATTTTATGTACCCCCTTTAAGGGGCTGTATCTTAACAAGGGATGCTCCAATGAAGTTTCTTTATATGAAAGATCCTATCTTTTTTTCGATGAGGAATCACCTCCTTAAATGTTTTACACTTATTCAGTTACACCCTGTATATATATATATATATATATATTATTATTGTTTTTTTTTCTGAATTTTGAAATTTTCGTTTGTTTTTTTTTATTTTATTTTTAGAATTCGAAAAAATTTCCAATGTCTTCGGTATCAAGAGTTTTTATATATCCTTTTAAGAATGATGGTGAGTTTAATTTTCTTATATAGGTTTTATATATTTCTGGATGAAAATTAAATAAATGAGGTGCTATAAATTGAAAATGTCTAGTTCCTATAGACTTTTTAGCTGGGTTTGTTTGTACGAAATCTTTGGAATTATTTCTGGTTTGGTAATGATGATCAAGTGTTTGCAAGTTACTAAAAATATACAGTTGCCTCAAATTCATAACATTTGCTTCTTTAAACAGTAGCTCTGTGCTGTATTTCATATCTTTAAAATGAATAGCTTTTGAGATTTTTTTTGGAGTATTTCAACCTGTTTCAAATGACTAGGCATGGTTGCTCCCCAGCTGACAATACCGTATCTCAGACGAGATTCAACAAGTGCGTAGTATACTGTTCTAAGATTTGGTAAATAGAGTATTTTTCTCAGTTGTTTAAATTTATATATTAAAGACCTTGAGGTCTTAGCAATGTCTGACAAGTGAGCAGTCCATCTCAGGTGATAATCTAGTTTTATCCCCAGATATTTTATCTCGTTTTCCAGAGAGATATCGATGTTATCAACAGTTATATTCTTATATGTAGGTAAGTTATTTTTTTAGCTAGTAAAAGGAGCGATGTATGTTTTCTTATGATCAACTGTTAGTATCTTATGATTAAAAATGTCGAATATAATTTTTAAGTCATATTCAATTTTATTTTTTAAGTCTTTCCATGTTTTAGCATTATATATTACGGCCGTATCGTCTGCAAATCCAATCAATTTGCCTGTAGAGTTGTAAGAGAATATATCATTTGAATATAAATTGAATAATATAGGCCCCAAAACGGTTCCTTGAGGCAGCCCAATCAACACCGGTTTTTCAGTACTTAGTTCCTTTTCTATCCTTACCACCTGCTCCCTATGTGACAAGTAACTTTCGAAGAATTTATGTGGCAACCTTCGTATACCTGCGTCGTACAAAACATCCAACAACTGTGCATGGTTCACAGTGTCAAACGCCTTTGCCAAATCAAGAAACACCACTGCTACTGGTTCGGTCTTATCAATAGATTTATAGATTGAGGAAACCAAGCACTGAAGGGCGTCATCAGTTGAGATTCCTTCTTGAAAACCGAATTGCCGCTCCGAAAAGACAATATGTTTATCTATAAATTTTGTTAGTATTCTCTTCACTGCCTTTTCCATCAATTTTGACAAAGTGGAAATTAAGGATATTGGTCTGTAATTAATTAGGATATTGATTAGGATATTGGTCTGTTATTACACAGATCATGTTTCCTGATATTGATATTCCATTTGGCTCACCATAGTTTAATGAATCTCTTGACGCATGCTGTCTCCAAAGCTAATCATTGATAAAATCTATTTTTTTTCTTTTTCCGTTAAGCGCCAATTTATCGATAAATTTCAAGTATATATAGTATATGCAGCAAAATATGTTTTTCAACAAAACTTATTATTTTTTGTAACAGTTTAGTGGCCGTCCTACATAAAACATGTATTAGGCGACGAACATGACACAGAAATTCAGATTCGAAATTTCAGAACAATTTTTCCGATGTTTCTATTGATTTATCTGAATTCGATGTAAGTTTTATATGTCTGATATAAACTGGTTTTCCAGAGGACTCGTAACATATTCAAAACTCTGTATTAAGGAGTACAATTTGTCAACAAAACAAAAAAATGGCAGGTGTTGCCATACTTCTGAAAAATTATATTAATATTGAATAACAAGTAATCGTCAGGGTCCGAAAGAGTGACGATGTATTTGGTCAAGAAAAGTTTGTCTGTGTTGTTGAAGCCTTACAGGTAATCTCTCTTCCTCAACTGATGTATTTCCAAACTCATCAACGAATGGTTTTTCTGAAGTTTTCGAATATTTTTACATTCACCGACTAATATCGAGAAAAATAATCCAATATCGAACAACCAACATTGATTTATATGTAATAAATGAAATAAATCTTATTATCACAACATTGTAATCCACATCGAGGACGGCATTTACGTTTTGGGATCTATTTCCCAATATTGAATCAATTATTGCAGCATATTTTCAAAATAGCCATTCATTTCACATCTCAGGCCAAAATTAAAAACAAGCCTGTTCTTTTGAGAAAAACTGTGTACTTGTGAATACGTATATTATTGGTATCATTTTACTTATTATTGTCAACATATTTTTTTTTGTATCTTAAAGCAATAAAAAATAACTTTCCCCAAGAAGGTGCTACTGATTAGGCCAGGAGCATTTGTTAAGGAAAATAAACAGTTGATGAAATGATTAATCACGAATTAGTATTGATTTTTGTGGGGACAATTGTGTTTCCAATTGTTCGAATGGCTCTAGATATAACTATTTTCAAATTGTTCTTAATCTGGAATGAAAAACTTCCTAATTATTCCTAAAAATGGACAGAATTTTCCAGAACCGTTTTCCGTATAACCCCGTATATTTAGCCATAATTGTAATTGCATATGAATTTCCATATCCAAGACATTACCGCTTTGATCTCCAATACGACCGACAATTCAACATTGTGGAGCTTTCCTTTCCATTGAATACGTAACTCACACAAAGCATTAGTTATCTTTCTGTTGGAACAATCAATTCGCTATTTATGTTTGATCTCGAGAAAATAAAGCAGAACCTTTGATGTATCCACTCGATATTCTCATCTTGTACGAAAAAGGGGCAAATGAAAATTCTTTGTATGTTAGCAAAACATCGTATCAGCCCAGGCTCATGTTCAATGAAGCCCATTTTTTAGATAGTTCCAGCGGATTTTTTTAGGCCTGACAAGATAAAGGTTCGGAGAGGTTGAAACGTTTAGGATCGGTTTCTTAGGCAAAAATATGTTTTTTTGTTCCTATTTTTCTTGCTTTGTTTTCGAGATACAGGGTGTCAAAATTTTGGAAAAAATTAAGTTTTTTATCAACTACTCAAAAACCTTCTGGCTGATTTTGATTAAACTCTTCGTGGTGATAGGGAGCTTCCCTTAATGTAATTAATATAACATTATTCATCTCAGTGGCGTCCTAGAGGGTAATCTAATCGATATTGGGACACATTATTGTGAGCTTTTAAAAATACAACTTTTTTGGCACAATTTTTTACGTATTCCGCTTTGTTTTTGGGAAAAAAGTTTTCAAAACCGTTTCCCTGCATGTTACAGAAAAAACTAATTCCAACAAAAATCATATCAAATGAAGCCGTGCACAATCTCGACAATTGAGGGTTTGTTTGTATCAAAGTTTGACAATTTGTGATAATTAATTAATTCGAGTTTTAATGCATTTCAAGTGAGTTTTTGCGTAGTCTGCGGTATCATCAAAGGATTCACAGTACAGCTGAATACACGGATATGGTGTTTATTCACTAGACAAATCAATAGAGATTTTTTCGTGACAAAAATACTACCAGGAAACCGACTATGCCATCATACGTAGTTATATCCTGTTATGTTTCCTACTCCAAACTGTCATTGCCTGAATTTGTCATAATCATTTGATTGCAAAAAATCTGTTTTTGCAGATTGCGATGTAGCACCTGTAAGATTGTACGGGTCACTAAATCTGATTTTGGTAGAAAATTCAAATTTTTTTGGCTTTACTTCATAAATGACTGGATATATGGAAAAAATGTGAATTGAAAACTTGAATTGAAATGTAATTTCCTACAAAAAGAGTTGCATAAACCGAATCGCTGAGATTAATATCTCTCGAGATATAAAGCGTTAACTTTGTCGTGATATGAAATTTTTGAGAATTATCGAATCAAACAAAGTCAACGCGTTTTATCTCGAGAAATATAAATTCGGTTCATAGGACTTTTTTTGTGGGAAATTAGATTTCCTCACCATGAAAAAGAGGAAGAAATGTCAAAATGATGGCCTAGCTGATTTCTCCATGTATTTCTAAACTTTTTTAGCAAAGAAACCCTGGAGAAGACTACGATCGCAATCGAAACCTCGGCAAAATAAAATGTATCAATTTCTAAGAATCCCATCAATGAATGAACCTAACTCCCAAGAATCAACAATCTTTATATATATATATATATATATATATATATATATATATAAATTATGTGGATTCTTGAACCTTCGGATATATATATATTTATACATATATTAAACGACGAAGTCGCCGGGTCCCAGCTAGTAATATACAGTGCACGTCTAAAGTCCGCCCCCCCCCTACTAATTTTTGAACCACCTAGTATATCGCATCGGAATTTGGAGGGCTTACATAGAAGATAAAAACCCAATTTTTCATGATAAAATCACAGCTACAAGTTTTAAAATGACGGCTGAGCGCCATCTTCAATAATTTTTTGAATAGAACACCCCGTATATTATTTCATTTTCGAAATCTGCTCATAACTCTAATACACTTCACTCCTAAATTCAATTATTTTCGGAATATTGAGGTTTGAAAAGTGACATTCCGATTTAAAATGAAGTATAGATTTTGGTCCCTTCCGGTAAAACATTTTGCTAACTACACGTTGTTATTAATTTGTAGCTAAATCTCCTAATGAATTCAACTAATAAGAGGCGTAAAGACACTTTATTGAGGATAAACAGTACCGCTTACCGTAAAATCTCGAAGTCTACGAATGTGTTCTGTAAATTCACAATCAAAACAAATTAGTTAGCTAAAAAATTATAATTATTTTTTGAATAACACTTTTATTTGACTCCAACAATTATTTCATCAAGTGTTCAATGTGGCCCCCTCCCAAATCTTGACAATAAAGTGCGCTATTATAAATAGCTTCTCTCACGTTGATGAAACTCTGTTCATCTATTTCTTCAGATGTATCTATTATTCTGCGTTCCAACTCCTCTATTGTTTGGCATTCAGTGGTGTAGATTTTTGACTTCAGATACCCCCGAAAAAAAGAATCTAGAGGTGTAATATCCGGAGATCTTGGTGGCCATTCTGTACTTCCCCTGCGACCTATCCATCGCCCAGGAAAGTTTGTATCGCGGAACTCGCTAGCCATGCGATCGAAATAAGGGGGTGCCCCATCCTGCTGACATATGATTTCACGATTTCCAAACACTTCCTGATTGTTTAATACAATTTGTCTTATTCGAGGTTCAATTTCAGTTTCTAAAAGATTTCTGTAAAGAACTCCTGTAAGATTGCCTCTGATGCAAATCGGTTCAACAACGCGATTGCCCGAAATCCCCGCCCAAACATTCACCTTTTTAGGAAACTGGGTATGTCCCTCTCTAAAAATATGCGGATCAGTATCGCTTAATTATCGTACATTCTGTTTGTTGACTTTTCAGGAAACCCCGTTCTCCTTCAATTGTTCTTGCTAACTACTCAAAAAATTCAACCCTCCGGTCTGGATCATCCTCCGTGAGAGCATGCAGGATTTTCATTTCATAGGGATGGAACTTCCTTTTTTTAAGACTCTTTGAACACTTCTTGAACTGCAGATGTCGACTGAGTCGGATTGATTACCATTTCAGCAACAATTTTTACCTTTTCTTCTTCTGAAAGAGGCGGTCTTCCTGATCTTGGAGCATCTTTCAGCGTACCAGTTGCTTGAAGCTTATTTAAAACTTTGTGCGAATATGACCTCGAAATGGGATTCTCGGGAAATCTTTCATTGAACATACGGACTGCTAAATAATAATTTGTTCCAGCTTCTCCAAATATCGAAACTGCTTTAAATTTATCGTCTAAACTTTGAGCCATGATCACACTTTTAATAAAAGGATGTAGGCGCTCAACGGACCATTTGACAGTTAGCAGTTCAGTTTGACAGTAAACAAGATGTTACCGCGACAACGATTTTTTCCAATGCAAACTTGATTGAAAGCAACATTAGTGTTTTTGGTTGGGTTTGAATGACCAGGATGTCACTTCTCAAACGTTATTATTTCGAAAACAATTGAATCCAGGAGTAAAGTGTATTTGAGAAAACTGTTGAGAATTATGAGCAAATTTGTGAAATGGAATAACATATAAAGTGTTCTATTTAAAAAAATTATTGAAAATGGCGCTCAGCCGCCATTTTAAAACTTTTAGCTGTGATTTTTTCATGGAAAAGTAGGTTTTTATCTCCTATTTGAGCCCTCTGAATTCCGTTGCGATATACCAGGTGGTTCAAAAATCAGTAGGGGGGAAACGGACTTTAGACGAGCACTGTATATTCTACACCTATACATTCATATACATTAACTTACTAATCAACTCATAAGTACCATGAATCATTTTGGTACCTACCTATGAGCAAGAAAGTGAAAATACAGTATACCGACCGTTTTCTCATATCCGAAAAATGTTTTTTTTTCAACCCAAAAAAGTTGATTCGATTTGAAATAAATATTTAATTCCTATGGACAATGAATATTTCAATGGTACGTATATATTCATGAAGGGGATTAAGGGTTCACCATATCCATAAAAAATGACACTAATGAATTTTGTATGTTATTCCTGCATAAAATATCGCTTTTATCCTCGATAATGGTAGATAACACGAGTGCCATGATAATGGTACAGAAGCGGCACAAATAAATAAATAAATCGCTGAATATTCGAAACTCGGCGCAGCGAATAAATGCGGTATCGTCGGATAACGAATGTGTAATCAAAATAAAAAATTGATGATTGTTCGGGGTAACAGCGGTCAGGGTGAAGTGTGATATTCAAGGGATGGGATGAAATAGGAGTTCCCAATTTACACAGCAATGAACAATTTATATTCGGCTCCGGCCCGCCGAATACATAAACAGCCGTCATTTGTATCAGCCCGACCCGTGGATGTTCGAAATGGCCCGGAGCGATACGTTCTTTTTCTATCTTTTTTTATTTTTTAACGCATGGGTTTTTATGGAATGTTCAGGACATAGAATAGGACGAGTTGATTTGTTTCATATTATTGCATGTGGAATCTTTGTGAATCTCAAAGGTTCAATTCTCCGAACTCCTGTCGTGAGAGCATCAATATTATGTAATGTACAACGGCAGGAATTCCAGGATTCAGCAAGAATATCCTGTGATTAATTGACGTAAGGAACATCCAAAATTGTCCAAAAACTGTTTTTTACACGCTTTATATTAGCTTCACTTGAATGTTTGTTCGTTCGTTCGTTCGTTCGTTCGTTCGTTCGTTCGTTCGTTCGTTCTCGTTCGTTCGTTCGTTCGTTCGTTCGTTCGTTCGTTCGTTCCGTTCGTTCGTTCGTTCGTTCGTTCGTTCGTTCGTTCGTTCGTTCGTCTCGTTCGTTCGTTCGTTCGTTCGTTCGTTCGTTCGTTCGTTCGTTCGTTCGTTCGTTCTGTTCGTTCGTTCGTTCGTTCGTTCGTTCGTTCGTTCGTTCGTTCGTTCGTTCCGTTCATTCGTTTGTTTTTTGTTCGTTCGTTCGTTCGTTCGTTCGTTTGTTTGTTTGTTTGTTTGTTTGTTTGTTTGTTTGTTTGTTTGTTTGTTTGTTCGTTTGTTTGTTCGTTTGTTTGTTTGTTTGTAACCGACTCCTTCGGACGCTATTTTGACCCACTTCCAGATGTTCGAATGATCTGAAATTTGGCAGATGTACATAATTCCGGTGACAATGCATTTAAAAATTTATGTGTGGAAAAAAAACGAAATGGCGGCTCCAATATGACGTACGAGCTTCCTGATTATGGTCCCATTCGCTTCAAAATTGGTATCTGGGGGTTTTCATGGTCGGAAATTATGATTCCCTTTGCAACACCCCTTACTTTTGAACCCCAGATTTTAAATTATATGATTCAAATTTAACAAAATGAAATCACTTTGCCGATAGGCTGCTCAGATGGAAACGGTTAGGCCGTGAGTAAGGTTCAATTAATGACTTTTCCTAGTTAATCAAATTTGTCCACTAAAAAAATTATACATTAATTAACTTGACTAGTTCAAGAGTTGGGCGCCAGACTTGCTAAAGACAAAAGTCAAAGATAAATAAAATTAAATAAATGTTACCTAGCTTGTATGGGAAGGCAAATAAATATGCAATAAATCAACTCAACAAATTTATTCCAGTTGGAATTAAAATTATTGAACAAGATATAAAAAAATTAACAAATACTAGAAGAGTATTGAACTTCTCTTAAAAGAATGGAAAAATTACATAAAAAGAAACCAGTAATTTTGACTCTGATCAAAATTCGAACATTTACACCTATGATTCCTCCAGTTGTTGGTCACGAATATACCTTCGGAGATCTTGAGCGAGATAGAGGAAGGCTAGTTTCTTGAAGCTGGTCCCAGCGGTTCTAGGATGAACTTGGTTTCAGCGGTTACGATGAAGATGGTCTGGGGTGGTTCGATAGTTGATTTCAGACCCCCTTATCGGCGTGAATTTAGTTGATCTTCACGGACCAGTGCTGATATTGATGTGCTGTAAGACCTCCCAGGCTACTAGTCCTTCCGTCTCCGTAGATGGGTTCCCTCCGTGGTATATATCATGCGAAGAAGATGATAGGAATCAAAATATGTACAAAAAGGGGAGAACGAAGGATATCCTTTGAACCTCAAGTTTTATGTTTCAAATTTTAATCGAGAGTCAAAAGATAGATGCAAATGATAGCATACAATAAAATCTCAGTCTATATAAAAGACTGGAAAGTTACAGTGAAAGAACAAAGATAATAAATAGCAATCCAATCTGCTATTCTAGAGTTAAATTTATAAGTTAATTTTAATAATAAAAAAAATATTAAAATGAACAAAATTTTAAACCAAACAAAACAAACCTCACCCAAAACGTGATGTTCAAATTCAGTTAAATTTTGAAACAGGTAAGTTTTGATAAGGTGATTCTATGTACCAGAAGGGTAAAAAAAAATTAATGAGGAAAGATATTCCAAAAGAAATATAAAAATTTCCTTCAAATTTTACCAGAGAACAAATATAGTATTTTAAAGCAAAATACTATAAAATTGCCAGAGAAAAAATCTACTATTTTAAAGCAAAATATTTAAAGGTTGCCAGTGCAAAAATATACTATTTTAAAGCAAGTGCCAAAGGAAAATATAGCGTTATAACCAAAATACTCTAGTAAGCTACAAAAAATATAGGGTTTCTGAACCAAGATAATAGTCAGAGTAAAAGTATACTCTTCAGCCAAGATAGGAGAAGAGAGAGACACACGTCTTTCAGTGAGCACGACTCTCTTAGAAAAGATAAAGTGAAATAATTCTTTTATAGAAGAATTTCCAGAGATAAACCGAAGAGGGAGACCACACGTCTTTCAGTGGGCACGACTCTCTTAGATAAAGATAATGTTAAATAATTCTTTTAATTGAAGAATTTTTAAAGATAACTGAAGAGGGAGACCTCACGTCTTTCAGTGGGCACAACTCTCTTAGATAAAGATAATTTTGAAATAGGGCGGCAATTCCCTTTTCAAATCGATAAACAGGTAATTCTCAAAAATTAGAATGAATCTCCCTGCTCTTGGCGACAAGGTAGTAACTGAAGTGAATTGACTCTGCAACGATCAAAAATCAAATAAGCTACATGGGAATTGAATGGAGTAATAGATAAAATAAATTTATTAAACGGAAATCAACTTTACGCTTGAGGCATATATTGATCGAATCGAGTGTTCTGAGACTGTTAGGCCAGAGGTACAACTCTCTCCATAAGCAATTCTTTCTCAAGAGAAAAGAAAATTACTCTCATAAACATATAGTTATGAAATAAAGAAAATTGCTTACCAGAGAGCCGTCCTATTAGGTCACTCCAAACTGTGTCCCAGAACAATCAAATACGCCCTTTGCTTCAATTGGAATCCCTGGAACAAACCGGTGGTCGTGTGAGGTAGGTAAGCTCTAGTCCCTTCGAAATTACCAATTACTTGGTACCTAAAAAAGGCAAAAGCGTAAAACTGATTTCCAATGAAAAAAAAATCAGTTCCCAATATTCGGAACAGATGTTACGGTAGCCACAATATGTAATATGAATGATTTGTCAAAATGGCCGAAATATCTATATTTAACCTTCAAAAATTACCATGCGGTATATCCAAGAATTCTAATATTACAAGCCTAAGGAAAAGAAGAAAATGCTAATCAGCTACAACATTAATTGAAAGATAAAGAGAATAATATTACTCAATTAAACTCCAGCAGTGAAACTTATTCAACTTATAGATCGTACGTACCAAAATCAATTTACTCAGTCCATCTGCCTATCTCGACGTTCAAATCAAGAAAGAGATCGATTATTCCTTCGGTTCGAACAAATCACCAATTCTACCTGGGTTTTTTCACAAACTGTTCTTGGTTTTTATCTATTGAAAAACACTTGGAAAAAACACAGCTTGACGACATGAATACAACTGTCATGATAACAAAACTCGTCCAACTTGACAGAATACGAACTCATGATGATGGCGCTGTCCCATAGTTCACGATCGGCCGTGACTAATGACCCGTTCCACCGTAAGATAACCGGAATAGTTATGAGAAATTGGTTATGTGTAAGGACGTAACGGAAAATTCGTTACACCTTGTGAAAATTGAAAAATACAAAATGGCGGCTTTAAAATGGCGGCCAAGTTTTGTGATTATGGTCTGATTCTATTCAAAATTGGTATGTTGGGGTTTTTGGGGTCGGAGATTATGATTACCTAATTTGATGAGATTATTCAATTTTTTTATTTGCAAAAAAATAATAAAAATAATAGTTTAAAAAAACTAAAAAACACGCTTTTATAAATAAACCACACTGAAAAGTAGGGAATAAATAATCGTTTGAAAAAACTAAAAAACACGCTTTTATAGAAAACCAGACTAAAAAAATTGAAAATAAGAAAAAAGGTATTTGAAAAAAAAGGGGTGGGGTGCATGGTATCAATAATTATATAGTTCATTACACACCTAGGGCGGTAAAGTGAGATGTCTCAGATAACAGGTAATTGTTGGCCGAGGCGATCCCATGCACCCCACGCTTTTTTTTAAATAATTTTTTTTCTTATTTCCAATTTTTTAAGTCTGGTTTTCTATTAAAGCGTTTTTTAGTTTTTTCAAACTATTATTTTCCTAATATTTTTTAGGAAATATCTCGATTCAATGAAGCATTGAAATTATTTTCCATCGAATATTTTTTTACCCGCTTTTAGCCTTTGTGGATCTTCTCTGTGTTCATTTACTTGCATTCCTCATTAATTAATCGAAACTGTATGTTTCGATTCTTTGGTAAATAAATATTATTTTTATTATTATTAGTATTATTATATTAGCTTCACTTATATATTTGTTTGTTTGTAACCGACTCCTTTGGGCGCGATTTTGACCCACTTCCAGACGTACGAATGATTTGAAATTTGGCAGGTGTACATAATTCCGGTGACAATACATTGAGAAATTTTTGTTTGAAAAAAAAACAAAATGGCGGCTCCAACATGGCGGACGAGTTTTGTGATTATGGTCCCATTCGCTTCAAAATTGGTATCTGAGGGTTTCCGTGGTAAGATTTTGAAAAAAAACAATGGCGGTCCAAATGGGAGAGTTTTGTGATTATGGTCCATTCTTCAAAATTGGTATGGGTTTGGGTCAAATTTGATTCTTTTAAAAAGAAATCAGATGGCGGTCCAAAATGGGAGAGTTTTGTGATTATGGTCCATTCTATTCAAAATTGGTATGTGGGGGTTTTTGGGGTCGGAGATTATGATTATTTTGTCAAAATTGAAGGATTCGGAATGGCGGCTTCAAAATGGCGGACGAGTCTTGTGATTATGGTCCAATTCTATTGAAAATTGGAGAACAATAGTTAAAAAAATTGAATAATAATAATAATAATAGTTTGAAAAACTGAAAAACACGCTTCAATAGAAAACAAAACGAATTGAAAATAAATAATAGTTTACAAACTCAAGAACACGCTTTAATAGAAAACTAAACTGAAAAGTAGAAAATAATGTTTAATGAGTTTGAAATAAGAATACAGTGATTAACAACAAACTTATTCCATCGTAAAAAAGCGTGGGGTGCTTTTTAAGCTACTTTCATAATGATTCTACTTTTACCAATATCTGTCCATGAAATATTAACAACAATTGACATCAAGCACCCTACGCTTTTTTACGATGAAACAAATTTGTTGTTAATCACTGTATTCTTATTTCAAACCCATTTAAAATCATTTTCTACTTATTAGTTTAGTTTTCTATTAAAGCTTGTTCTTTAGTTTTCAAACTATTATTTATTTTTCATGAAATACATCAGAGATCAGTTATTTCTTTCCAGGATTGTGGCACCGGTAGTTGACCAGCACCTGGTGATTGACCATTTTTTCCTTAATGCGCAGAAATAAGGACACCATATTATTCTGTTGGTTGCCTATGTTTCAGAAAATTGAAGGGGATTTTGATCCAGTAGATGTCACAATCAACCCAAATAAATCCCACGATGAGTTGGTCACTGTCAAGTTTACACATTTTTCGTCTTTCAATGGTAGAAGACAGGTGATGCGGCAATAAGCATGGTAAGAAGAAAATTTCTAGTAATCTTAAATCTTCCGTTCTTGTTGATAGTTTTATCAAAAACATACTCGATGTACTAGTTCTTATATGAATATAGTTAAGTAATTCCATTTTATTCATCATTGGATTGTGTGTTTTCACTATTTTAATTAATGTGGTCAACTACTGGAACGAAATATTTGTTGAAGCTCCAGTAATTGACCACTTTGGTCAACTATTGGTGTTTCAAAGGAATTAATGGTTGAACGTCTCTGTCTGTTTCATAGCTTCGGGAATGAGTAAAATATTTATTTTTGTTAAAAAATTATCGTTATTCCAAAGCGGATCTAGTAATTGACCATAGTTTCGTAGTGGTCAACTATTGATTTTTTGTCATAATCAACAACTGGTACATATATTTTACTTTATATAAGGTTCTTTTATTTTCAAATACAGGTTTAGTCAAATCACTGTGTTTCCCAGAAAAAGCAAATGAAACTAACAGGAGATTTTTCGAATATACGGAGGTACGATTGTAAGAGGCTGTGAGCGATGTAAGCAATATTAGACAATCGAAAAGGCTGTATGGGGTATGGGGTACCGCATGCTAATAATTTGAAATGTAAATAGGAAAAAGTTGTTTCTGATTGATATTGATTGCATAAAGCCACTTTTCCATTGATATTAGAAGAAAGAAGCATGAAAAATGTATTTTTAAGTCGAGGCAGTAGATTTCAAAAAATATATGCACGATGCTTCGCGAACTTTGGGTGATCAAGACGGAATAGAACGAATCAAGCCAATCAACGTTCCCATATTTTGATTCACTTATTTCTGAGAGAAGGCGACAATCGTTAGAAAAAGCAGAAATGAAGAAATGGGGCGGCGATGAGTCAGCCGAAGAATGACATGATGATACCAAGAAGAACACAATAAAGGAAAACACATTGATATGGAATTGTAAAATGAAACTAATAATGATAATGAAACTGTTCCAAGAGAAATTGAAGGAAATTGTAGTCCAAACCCGTTTGAAGGAATTCCAACTCGTTGAAAACTAATATTTATGGAGATGTTTTGAGTTAAAAAATTATCATTCTTTTATAAGATTCTGTTTGAAAATCAAAACTTGTTTTTAATATCAACAAATCTACAGTTTAGATTAGGAACTCGTTTCATTTAATTTCATCAGATGGTCAACCACTGGGTAAAATTGTGGTCAAGTACTAGTTCTTGCTGGTCAATCATTGGTGATTCATGACTATATCAACTCATATATTCTCTTGACTACATTTGACCGTTATTTTCAAGATTGAACATGATATCAAGATTCCCAAACCTTGGTTTTTCTTGAAAATTTTTTTGATTCTCATGAAAATTGATATTTTAGAATCAATAAGTAATTTTTTTGAGAGAAGCTCTTAATTGGTCAACCGTTTGTGCACTCACCCTATTCGAGTTTTGTTTTTGTTTGCAAAAAAGCGGAGTACCGAAATTCGTTTATAAAAAACAAACAATAAATAAAAATTGATGCTGTATAGTGGCTACAGCGGAATAGTGAAATAATTGAAGTAATATACAGGGTATTTATATTTTCATGAGTTAAAAGTAGCATGATTCTGAAAAGTTGTAGAGACGGTGAAGGAATCTTGAAAATACAACTGAAATATTCGGGAGTAATGTTATCTTTGTTATTTTCAATAAGACTCCCTGTATTTTGATTTTTTTTGGGGTTCTTCTTATGATTGAGACTAAAATTCATGTATTATTCATTTAAAAAATGTACTTTCCACCCTTTTTGTATCTATCGGAAAAATCACAATTTTTTAACGACTTTGTATGATGGAGTACAGATTATCTCAATCATGCACAGAACATTGGTAAAGTACACCAGAAATTTCAGCTTTGTACGAGTCCAAATACCGCAGTAGCAAACATTTGATTGAAGCTATGTTTTGCACAACAAATAAGGAAATCGATTAATTTCTCGAAAACTGCTCAAGATAGGTATAGGGAAGTATGATACAAAAATAATTGTAAAGCAATAGCAAAGCAAATAATGCAATAATATACAGAATATTTCATTCAAAATATCAAAGTTAGTGCTACTTTTCAATACAAGCAGCAACGCCGCAGCGCTGGAAATATTTCAGAGCGATGGAGCAGAACTAATTACACAAGAAACCAAATTTTCGGAATTATCCTTTGTTCCGTTCTCCAGAAACGTCTAGTAGGCCATCGAGTTTATATATATATATACATATATATTGTAATGTAATGATGAATTTTGTAAATATAATATTGTAATATTTTTGCCCACGTTTTGGGAGCCAATTGTTATGTTTTGATGAATTGGAAATATTATATATATATTGTTTTTGTATATTGAAATTGCTAATTATTTTTGGTTATTCTTTGTGAGCCAATTTGATATGATATAGATAGATATTTTCACCCTGTATATGTATTGTATGCTGTGATAATAATTGCCAGCGAACGTCACTGTTCTCTCGTCACGCTACCAACAATTATTATTTTCCTCACCACGGCTAAACTACAGTTGGTACGCCCTTATCTCAAGGTGGCCGGTTCAAGGCAATAGATACACTACCACTGCTGGCTAACTTCAGTTTATTGAATGGTCTTTGGTATGTTATTGATCATTGTGAGAAAACAAACAACAAAATATCATAAAGCAATTATCTCCTTTATTCAGGAAGACTTAAAATACCTGGCCTACGAGAAATAACTTATACTAGGGTGAATCAAACAAATATTCACGGATAAAAATAATAAATCAGATCATGGATAGATAAACAGAACCCCACTTTTTCCGTGAGAGTGAAGTCTTCTGTTATTGTTCAAAATAGAGTGACATAAAGTTCTTCGAATGTGAAATTCGTTATTGGTGAAATAGTTCAGGACCGGAAGAGCACTATTAAAGTTTTATACCTGGTTGGAACTGTTGGTGTTCTGATTATACCATGAATCAGGATGTCTCCTCTCTCCAATCGCTGTCAGGACTGCAATATCATGTATCAGGAACTATATAGATGCGGAAATCAACATTTGGATCCGTGGATATGTTATCATTAAGGTAATATTGGTTTTGTTTACCAAATGATGGGATTATTCCAATTTTCTTTTAGTAAAACTTTTGCGTGGCATCCGCATGGAAATTTATTTTCGATCTCCTTGAAGCTTTGTTTTTCTATCGCCTAGCTACATCTTTTTTCTCCTTGTTTTTTTATTTGAATTTTTGAATTGGTGCACTAAATTGTCAGTTTTCACTGTTTATATTTATATTGCATAATTTATATATACAATTATTTTTCCACTCTTATCATTATTTACAAATTTCAAAAATAATTGCTTCTGATACCATCTCATTGCTACTCTCCCACAATTTCCAATTTTACACCTGACCATCTATTTCCTGATTGGCTTTTTTTATAAAGACATTTGCTGTTCTATCATTGGTTACTTTTTGTTAGCTACAGTTTCATATACTGTATGTTTCAAATTTATTAATGTGTTGATTACTGTTTATTCCTGAAATTTTTTTAAATTTTGACTTTTTGTTGTCTTTTGAGCAATTATGAGTTATAATAATTTTGACAGTGTATGAAATTGATTGTTTTATAGTATTTTGACATTTTTTATCTATATTCTACCTACTCCAATATAATATAATTTAAAAGTTATTCACAAACAAACTCTTGAAACCATTAACCATCTAGTAATTATTCTTTTTGTGGGTTTTTAGTCTTTTAAAATTTACAACTGGCATAACATAACATAACAACATATATATATATATATATATATATATATATATATATATATATATATATATATATATATAGAAGATGCCTCCGACTGCGTGAGATTGTTTACAGTATCGAATTTAATAGTTAACCTCAATATTTTCTGGTCATCTTGTTTCCATCTATTTGGAAGTTCACTTTTTACGTAGTCAGGGGTTTAGATTTTTTGAGTTTAGTTCTTTTATTTGAGACAATTTTCGAGTTATTACTGTTTGAGGATAGTACTTCTAAGTGAGATGAAAAATTATATAGAACTTTATCAAGTTACGTTTTTAGATATAAATTTTCTAAGAAAAGGTTAAAGAGAATGTTTTAATTCTGATCATGGAATTTAGGATCTGAGATTTTCAGTACTCTCAAGCGTTTCTCTCTACATATCAAATTCTTCAACAAGAATATATTTTGTTATTGGTAATTTTCTGTTGATATGCGGGTATTGAGCATTCCACAAACAGAGGAAACTCTTTGTGAATCGAAAAATATAGTTTCGGAAGTGGAAAACTGCTTCTGTGAAAAACTGTGGCATACCAGACAAATTATTAAATTGAAATAAATAAAAAATCTTGTCAGTAGTTGGAGATCGTCATCCTGAACCTCGATTGTAACCGTCACGTCGATGGTAATGTTAGAGTGAAAGGTTAATTGGTTTTGATGGCCATTGATGAGTACTCGAGATCTTCTCTACCTTCCTAACACTAACATTAAATTATGGGAACAAGCGGTCCACAAATATGTGGACGGAATCTATGTCTTCAAAAGCTCAGTGGGTAGAGCATCTGACTAGAGATTCAAAGGTCGTGGGTTCGAATCCTGCTTGGGGATGATTTTTTTCTGTAATTTGATTCAATAATTTGTCTGATATGCCACAAATTTTCCTTTCAATATAGTTTTGGGGACAATCCAGATATACCATTACTAAGTTATAAGTTGGAGAATCCCGCATTTTCATTTCAGAATCCCCAATTTTATTTATCAAGCAAACAAAAAAGCACTCGTCAGTTATAATAGCACCATGCACAAAAAGGATTCCTGGATGGAATAACGACATCTCAGATATAGTATTCTCCTTCCGAATCGAGAAACACCTATTAAGGAGTATCCAGTCTTGATGTGGAATCCATTTCTTTCAAAACAAATGGAGAAATTGACGTTGTCTGTGCTATGAATTCCACTGAATAAATGAGAATCAAATTATTTCTATGATGATGAATATTTCGAATCGTCAAAAAATATTCGTCACTGTCGAAGATCTATACATCATTTGAATAAGAGCCATTTATTCAAAGTGACATAAAATAAATATTTCTTTTGTGTATTTCACGCACTCAACAACTTTCTCCAACAAAATTCTTGGGAGAGGTAATATAAAAAGTTATTCAATCGTCAGTCTAACCAGGGAACATATTCGGGATAAAGCCATTCTAAACACGTACTGGGAGACTAATACCAAAGTTGGTTCACTGACTTTGATCAGAGATTAATCAGGATACTCTCCAATTTCATTCTGGATATGAAGATACTCTCTTGTGCTTTTTTCTTTTGAACGGTTCAATGGATCAGATCTTCGATTTTGATTAACTTCTTGTATATCGCATTTAAATCACATTGTGGTTATTTCCACATTACATTCGCATATCCGTCAAAAGTTCACCTGTAAGTGAGATTCAATAATCTTTCCAGAGCTATTAAAACATGTTCTCTATTCTCGATGTGCTGGTTTTCCATTGATATAATTTAGCTCGAATATAATGAAAATTCTATGATTTATTGTAAACGAATATTCAGTATCATCCCAATCAAAACAGAAAAGTGGTTTCAACAATGTACTGGAAACGGTTCTCAGGTTTCCATGCGTGTTTGAAACACACATAAAATTAATTTGGAATTAGATAGAGTCACTTTTCAATGTTGATTTTCCGCTTCACAACTGCGGTCGGAATACATTATCGATTCCACATTTGTCGATTGGCAATTCATTGAAAAATTAATATTGACGTGAGGCAAGTTTGATTGATCACATCGTTTCATTATTGGAATGGATGGAGCTGGAAATGCTTTGTCAATAATAAATATACTTCTCATGTACAGGGTGATATCCGCGTACACAGTAAAGCTCTCGAATATGCCAGGTTTGCTATACTCATATGAATGGTAGAAAGATATTCCCCAGAAGATACAAAATAGTAATACAAGAATATAATCTGAAACTTAAATTAATTTTATTCAATGCCTAAGGCATATCAGCAGTATTTATTTTAGACCAATTACACAATTGCATCAAATGTGTTCAGATTTGTTCGAAAGCCGAATTGATATCATTTTTACTTTTCAGAAGTAAGTCATGAGCTGTTGATTAACGTGCATTCTAAAGTTTGGAAAGCTCGGTTAAGTGATATATCCCTATATTTTTCATCTCTAATTTACTCCTTTTTTCAGAATAGGTAAACAATTGAAGTTTCAAATGAGTCAGAAAACGATAGTTGATGATATCCTGTTCAACTTGATTGGTCGCCCAGCAGCCATTGGTTCGTTCTGATTGCGAGCCACACAACAACGCTAAGTCTAGCCATGAGCTACACTACTCCGCTCAATCAGAGGTACATTGTCGTCGATAAAAACGACAGGTTAGCAAAATTTTAACAATATTTTTGGAATTGTATGAATATGAAGCAAACTCAAAACTAATTCTGATATAGAACATGCAGAAACTTTTGTACATACTGTTTTGTTCATAGACTAGTATAAATTTCGTATTTGTTTTATTGTTGTACTGATTTACAGAAGGAAACATTATAAGATTTGCAATTATTATTGGCTAGGGAGTTAGAATTCCCATCCTAATGAACAAAAAACTCTGGCGTCCATTCAAATTTTCAATTTCTAAAAAACCTTTGCTTGAAACATAAATAAATCCGTAACTAGCAAGGCGGTCCAAAGAACACCGCACTTCACTGAATAGCCTGGGCATTCGATCATGTACTCAACATGTTACAAACCTGACGGGAAACCAATAAATAACATCAGATTCAACGCAAAACTATTTGATGGAATTCTCAAATAATATAATAATCAGAAAAAGAATTAGGTTCACAATTTTAGTTGAATATGGGATCCCACTTCCACCCTTGCGAGGATGTGAGAACGTTGAATGGTCCCTAAATAATACTAACACGTTCAACACTCCCTAACACGCATAATTGTCAACAAAATATTGCGTATTGCTTATACAGTACAGTAACGATGTTTATTCTTAGTTCTCAAAGGCACAATATTTAACATTAGAGGCCCATTGCTTCTGTAACCGAAACCAGTTCTGAAAATAAAACACAAATCCTTTGCGAGGTACTCATCCTTTTTCCTGATAGGATAGAATGGCAATGGCAGTGTATGATGGACAACTCGGAAAAATATCAAAAGTATCTCTATCCCCTGTCCATAAGGCTGATCAGAACACCGTCCAGGCAATCCCGAAGTCGCATTTCAAGTCGCTAATTGCTTTTTATCTCCGGCTCAACAGTATCCCACGGAACTTGGTTTTTTTTACTGTCCACTTCTAGGCGATCAATAGAAAACGGAAAACATTTCAAATATTTATCAATGAAAACCTCCATCCCGGAATTAGAGATGAAATATCGTGGAGTTGCTGCAGCTTATGTGATGCCGTTGGAAATGTGTAAAATTTACACGTTACACGTTTATTTGGTACTATTTTTGCAATCGACTACACAGCAATAGCGAGGGCTCATTGTTATTATACAGTGCCGTCAAAATTATGGAACAAATCATATTTCGCAAGCCATGTACTTTTGACAAAAATCCTAAATAGTCGATTTTTATTTTGAAATGCCGATTTTTTTATGTATATTCTAAAGAGGTTATGTCACTGGTTTTGACATGGTGACGTAATCGGTAATTTTTTTAAATTGGAATAGATGTTTTGTGATACCTCATCTGGAGAGCCTTTCAATACTGCATTCAATGATAATAATTGATTAGATATTTTTTTACAGGGTGAACAAAAATTAATATTTTATTTCAATAAGAGAATAACTTTATATCCAACAAAATAGAACAGTTAAATAAGATGATCGGAATGCCATCCACCAGTCTCTTGACAATAAGCAAATCTACGGACACATTCCTCTTGCACATTGCGAATAACTTCCGGAGTAATTCTGTTAATTTCGATCCTAATTCGATTTTTCAACTCTTGTAGATTTTGCGGCCTATCTACATAGACATTCGATTTCAAATAACCCCACAAGAAAAAATCCAGGGGCGTAAGATCTGGAGATCTTAGGGGCCACTCTATCGGTCTGTGTCTACCAATCCACCTCCAAGGAAAACAGTTATTCAAAAACTCATGAACATCACGTGCATAGTGCGGGGGTGCACCATCTTGTTGCAACCAAATACTTTCATTTGGTGAGTTAGGATTGTTGGTGTTTGGAAAAATATATTTCTATTATTATTACATTATGATTATGAAATCATTGTATTGTCATCGGTCCTTGATATCTTTGACAAATTTCAGATTATTCGAAGATTGAGAAAATCTAAAAATGAGATAACTTGAGCAATAAATAAATTATTCCCTTCGTCCTAAAGTTACTTTTATGAATATTTATCAAGATTTCATTACAGGAGTTATTGTTCAATGAAAAAAGCGTGTTAAAAATGCAAAATTTTTTTTTTTGAGCCAAGGCTCTAATCCCTAGACTGCCCTGGCAGACTAGTGAGTCAGTGCTCTACCACACCAATGGATCCTTCCAAATATTATTGTGAGCTATTTCCTAGTCTAAAATGGAAACAAAAGTACAATCACAAATTAATGCCATAATAGGCAAGTTAGTGTCAAATAAATGTCAGTTGAAATATCAACAAATATTCTTCACAAATTCTGAGTGAAAATGTTCTAAAAGTGAACTATGGCTACTTTAAGTGAAACCCAACGCATAGAAATTTTAATTTTTATTGGTTGCTGAGATAGAACCAGAACTCAGCAAGAGGTATGCGACTTGTTCAATGCGAAGTTCCAAAGACCTATCAGTAGTTCAACAGTTAGTAAACTGAGAAAAATTCAGGAAACTGGTCATGTCAAACATATTCCGCATGCTGGACGTCCTAAAATAGAAGAAAACGTGAAACTTGATGTTCTATTGGGTGTAGAGAATAATCCTCACAATACTTCACGACGAATTGCAGCAGACCTTTGACATATCCCAAAAGTTCTGTATTACATATTCTAAAAGCAGAAAAGTACCATCCATACAAAGTACAGCTACATCAACAACTCAATGATGATGATCCCGATCGCCGTATGGGTTCTGTGAAATAATGCAGGATTTGTGTAACCGCAATTCACGTTTTATAAAACAAATTATGTTTTCCGCTGAGGCAACGTTTTGCGTGAATGGTTCAGTAAATCGTCACGAATTGCAGATATTGGCGTAGGGATAATCCTCACTGGATGATGGACGGGCATACTCAATACCCTCAGAAAGTCAATGTTTGGGAAAGGATAATAAACGACAGGATTATTGGCCCGTATTTTTTCGAAGGAAATCTCACAGGGGAGCGTTACTTGGAATTTTCAAGAAATGAACTCATACCTAGCCTTGCCGATATTTTTCCAAACGCCAACAATCCTAACTCACCAAATAAAAATATCTGGTTGCAACAAGATGGTTTTTGAATAACTGTTTTCCTAGGAGGTGGATTGGTAGACGCGGACCGATAGAGTGGCCCCCAAGATCTCCAAATCTTACGCCCCTGGATTTTCTCTTGTGGGGTTATTTGAAATCGAAGGTCTATGTAGATAGGCCGCAAAATCTACAAGAGTTGAAAAATCGAATTAGGATCGAAATTAACAGAATTACTCCGGAAGTTATTCGCAATGTGCAAGAGGAATGTGTCCGTAGATTTGCTCATTGTCAAGAGACTGGTGAATGGCATTTCGAACATCTCATTTAACTGTTCTATTTTGTTGGATATAAAGTTATTCTCTTATTGATATAAAATATTAATTTTTGTTCACCCCGTAAAAAAATATCTTATTATTTATTATCATTAAATGCAGTATTGAAAGGCCTTTCAGATGAGGTATCACAAGACATCCATTCCAATTTAAAAAAAATTACCGATTTCGTCACCATGTCAAAACCAGTGACATAACCTCTTTAGAATATACATAGGAAAAAATCGGCATTTTAAAAATAAAAATCGACCTATTTCTGTCAAAAGTACATGGCTTGCGAAATATCGAATTTGTGCCATAATTTTGACGCGCACTGTATGTATGTTGGCCACTACGATAATAATAATGTTTATTCATCTGAAGTATGGTACAATATATTGAAGTGATTTGTGAATAAATGGAGAGACCACAGAAACTGAAAGTTTTCAGGTTGTGCTAGTGATCACCATGATCATATCCTAGTCCTGCCACCATAGGCGCTGTCATAGTTTCATCTATCCCATCCCTCCTAATGCACACATCGAATTGAAAAGCCATGTGAATGAAAAAACGAGGAAACCAAAAAGTTCAAAAAGTATGGACGATGAGAAATTTGTTATGCCCATATTCATTTACATTGGAGTGAGAAAAAAAATCTATATTGCTTGTAGAACATTCATCCATTTATCTTCCCCAAAAACATGCTTCCTGATCACTCTATTGCGATTCGCCAGGCCGACGTATCAGAATAATTTCCAGATTCTTCATTTCATATTCGTTTCACTCTAATCATAATTGACACGTCTTTTTTGCGCTCCGTTTCTATCTGCAAAAAACGTCTATTTTCATATCTTTGAATTCCAAATTGAAAACTTGATTTATGCAGGCATTCGACGTAAATTATTCAATTACTCCATGTGATAATACCAGAGCGTTGTTAAGTTATCAAAAGACAAAAAAGATAACCAATCTAGATTCAGAACCCGGAGCGCAAATGAACGGAAACTTCCGCTGAAAGCGGAACGTAAATACCGTTTTTATTAAAACTGAACTCGTGTTGACGCTGAAGATAGGCGAGACAAATAATGTGATAGTTTTTCATATGCGCCGGGTGGTATTCATGGATGGAGTACTAGAAGGGGTAGATAGAAGAGTCAAGTTAGAAATACAGTTTATTGGCCAAATTAATTATTTATTTTCCATATGACAAGAAATTGATTTGGAATCAATAAAATAAAACACATATTTGGAGAAATAAATTTTGTTTTTCTGTAACAAAATTTCCATAATGCATTGTCATGGGAACTATGAACACCTGCCAAATTTCACGTCAATCAGGCAACTGGAAGTGTCAAATTCAACTTGCAAGATTTGATTACAGACAAACACCCATAGAGAAACTAAAAATAAAGAGAGTTGTCAAACCTGCAGTAAAGGTTGGCACCACGTTTAGACAGTGGCGACATATCTCGCAACTGGCCGAACTAAGTTAGGACAGTTGGTAAAACAGATTTATCTTCAGTTACCGATTGAGATAAGGCGGGTTTTTTAAAAGTGTTACATTTATATAATTGATTTAGTATATATTTTATAAGTGATATAAAATACACGAATGGCAAATCGATCACTAATAAAATATATACAGTAATCGATTCGTAGAATCTGTTAGTTCGTTCGTGGTTAAAATAAAGTTCAAATAAATCTTTGTTTCATGATATCAAGAAAAAATTAAAGTTCTATAAACAAAATAATAGTAAAACACTATGAGAAACACATTTTATTGTATCTCGGACAAGGTACAACTACAGACAAAACAATAATAAAACTCTGAAAAACAACAAAATTTAAAATATTCTTCAGTCTTATCATCAAATCAACCAAAATATAAACAAATCACATTTACAACAAACCTTCAATAATTTTGTTCAATTCTACTAGCACAAAGGAGAACGAGTAGGTATAACAAAATACTCAGTTTGATGATAATCTTCGTACTTCCTCAAATGGTGATAGGAAATGGAAAGTGATGGATGGAAATAAGTATCAGTTTGTGAAAACATTTCTGCAACTGATGGATGGAAATAAGTATCAGTTTGTGAAAAGCAGCTTATATTTTACCTTGTAAAATAATATTTCCAGGAATTTCAGCGTCAACTCGAATAACAAAACATTCTATTTTCGACGTTGGGTTCCTACTTCAAGTCCATAATAATTCAAGTCCATAGTATATAATTTCTGTCATTAATTTTCTGATGACAGTAACAGTAGAAGCATTATTCTGAAATTATTGCGTGGTTTGTCATAATAAAAAATCATTGAGATAAAATAGCTATCTCAATGTGAAAAATACATGTGTAAACAATAAACTATTTTCTGACAAATGTCGGAATTGGGAAATTACCATGTCATCAGTTGTCGATTGCGAGCAGCGCCTCCATGCGCGACTGGCCGTACCAAAAACTTGGTGGTCAAGATCTCCAATGTTTCAAACAGTCTCATTATTTTTAATTTGTCTATGCAGATAACGGAACAGGTCGAACTGAATAAAAGCTTGTAATAATAAAAAAAAGATGATTATATTGTTCAGTACCCTTCTTGCGATTGTACTGTATAACTTTCAGTCCGAATACATTCATATGTTCACAAGGGGATAATTTAGTTCATCGTTGGAAGAATTGATTATTCAGGGATTGAGTATACCCACCCAACCATTATTCATTAATTATCTCCTTCATAGAAGAAATAGTACAGTCTCCAAGACTTGAAGTGATCGGAATAATGAATAATATATTGTCATTATACTTCTTTGAAAACACCTTATTTTTGTCTGTCTTTGCAATAAAGTAAAATGGGCTTTACTGTGCGAATTTTTCAATCAAAAGTTGATGAAGGATAAAAATCTCCCTAAATTCTTCCTACTATTCCTATGTGATCTGACTCAAATCGAAAGGAAGAAGTATAACCAGTACAAAATGATATGGACAGTACTCACTTGGGTTTCTATGCTAATATCAAATAATATCCAATAATTATCTTTGGAATCCAGAAATGTCAAAATAAAATAATGCTCTCTTTGTCGGCAGAAAGGAAACTCGAATAATATCGGATTGACTCGAGCGAATTAATAAGGGTGAACAAAAATTATTTATTTTCATGAATGGCAATTAACAGCGATTTTCTATTTTTTTATTTGTATGAACATCTTACAGAATTAATAAAAGAGGATGAAAGTTGTAGAGAACTCTATCAAAAGACCTCCAGTTGGCCACTATTGGTATGAAAATAAAATAATGAGATTTCAATATTTTTGTGATCAATTCCGTTCCATTCGGTTGAAAAATGTGACTTGCCGACAAAATTCGTTATATATATATATATATATATATATATATATATATATATATATATATATATATATATATATATATATATATATACATTTATATATATATTTACATATATATATATATATATTTATATGAATATATCTATGTTCGAAAGAATAAACCCATTATGAAAATAAACCACAAATCAAAAGCTTAACAGGTTTAATATAAGAACAGAACAATGAACTTCCCAGAACATTTCTGTCAATATAACCACTTGATACTACTCCCTAGAAAGCATCTCCATTTTATATTACCCAACTCTAACAATTGTTATTGTCTCTTTCAGCAATGTCATAGTTAAACATGACCAAAATAGTTATTTAATGAACTAGTATATTAATGGTTAATGTTCGAGAGCATTGATCGCCATTTTAATATAGGAGTTATTTAAAACAAATTCCGTCAACCCCGTTCCTGGGGTCGACGTGAAATTTTCGATATCCATTCGCTTCAACTAGATGGAAATTTACAATATTTGGCTTTTAAATTACATAAATTTTTTGTATTTGAATTCGTGTATATTTAATTGCCTGTACCACAATGATGCATTAATAGCGAAATCGACCATTAATATGTCTATTTCGGTATATGTTTGGCTGCATATATCACAATTATGCATTAATAGAGGAATTGGACGTTAATGGTGGTCATTAACGATAGATTTCGTGTAGATTAAACAGACTCGTTAATACGAGGTCGCTGAAAAATTACCATATTGCAAAGTCAAGTTTCTAATGCGTTCAGAGTAAGGCAAACAAAAAACAGAAGAAGAAAGAGAATTTTGTTCCAACTTCAATATATATTTTTAAATATATAGTTTGGTAAATTTTTCTTTGACCCTCGTATTTTTAGAATTTCGGATTTCTTGTAATAGGTCTAGACGGAAAAAACTGGTAATTTCATTAACGTTTCGGCAGGAATTCATGCCTTTTTCAAAATATTAATTGGTCAACTGTAAAAATGTTACAAATTAGAAAAATAGTGTGAATGATGGAGAAAAAGAGATTGGAACTTACCATAAAGCGT
>JAFIRS010003323.1:0-100000 GCA_018342105.1 Gonioctena quinquepunctata | reverse complement strand
CAGTAAAAATATATGAAATTTTATATTTGCATTGTTGTAGTCACTTGATTCCCATCTACGGTACCCACTCCACAGTTAGTGTCAATTGAAGTGTCAGGAACATTTTTGAAACTTGAATGTGGAAAATAACCAAAATAACCGTTGCGGTAACCATCCTGTACCAATTGACGCATTTAGTAACTTCCTCAAATCTTCAATATGGCAGGCATTAGATTGTGATATGTGGTGATGGTTGCCACGTTTATTTGATGGAAGTCACTACAAATTACAATTACCTCTAAAATTCACCATCAAGTGACCGTGAATTGGTCCGCGCGATGACGAAAACTAACCTAACTTTTCTCAAATTATTTTATTTTGACTTACATAACGTTTGTTCTACCGATAGGGTAACGTATAAATGATATTTATTCAAAATGAAACGGATTATATAAATATTTTTTTTTTATTTTGTATAAAAAAGGTTGAGTTGAATAGATCGTATCTGCTTAATATTCATTCCCTAATTGTTAATTCGGTTTGCATAAATACCATCATTTTCAATAATTCTTTATTGATAATTGTTACTTGATGCTTGATAATATTATTTGGAGCTACATAAATTTTTTTTCAACTATATGATATGTACCCGCATTTGTGGTTATAACTTTGAGTGCAGTAAAGACCTATTGTAATTTTTTGTTATAAATTTGAAGTGCTAGTCATGGGCCTGCGACGTAAGTCACTTTCTAGTTGTGGAAAAGCTCATAATTTAGTTCCACTGGCCACTTTATGATGAGACGAGCTTTAAAGTGAGTGGTACATTTTCAGTATCTGCCACTTCAAGTTTATAGTGTTCAAAAGCCGTCATATTTACAGGAATATGCTGGGTCGCCATTATTAGAGATATGAAAGAAACATTCAATAAAGATTTATTTGTCGTCAGCACTGCATCAAACCTAGTAAGTTTACGTAAATATTGGTTTCAAGTATTCAAGATTGATGAAAAAATTATTTGAGGGATATAAGTACATGATTCTAGAGGCGAGTTAATTCCAAAATTATAATGTTTTCCTTAAATAAAGAGTATTCAGATGGCGCGTGCTCACAATCGAGCTACAACAGCCATATTTCACAGTAAACTTCCGATTCAAGTTTACCTCGATCAGAAGTATTCAAATTCAATATATTTACTTACGCGTTTGTATGTTATATATTCTTATACTTATAGTCGAATGTTAGTAATGAATCAGGCAAAATGGAAGAATGAGAAACATTCATTATAAAAATATGTTGCAGGACAGAGATCGAGCTACATATCAATTACACAAGCGCAGTCAGTTGTTCAACGTGTCTATCCACGTTTTGCCAGATGACCACAATGGTGTTAGAATGTGGCTATCCGGGATCCAGGAACGTAGATCGAAAAATAAAAAAGTTCCCTCCATTTTGGTAGCCACCGCGTGATAGAATTACGTGGCCGTGGTTGTGGTGAACACCTCAAAGTTTTCCAGAATTGTGGCCGCTACGTTCCGTCTACTAAAAATGCTACTCGAGATGGAAATGAAATATGAAAATTAACGAATCTACGTGTGTTATCAATTACCATCAAGAACAAATTTTACCAATGCCGACGTCGCAGAGTTTGCCGGCTTCAGTCGATATCCAGGCGTTGATCTCCGGCCACTGAAAACGAGATTTTGTAATTAACAAGAGTGAACTGTTTTATGTCTGTGAATATATATAGAAGTAAGAAGGAAATTGTGGCATTGCAAACAAATTTATAAATTCCAGAAATAAAAAAGCGTCTCAGCAGGAATCGAACCCACGATCTCCAGATTGGCTAGTTTCATGCTCTTCCAACTGAGCTATCGAAGACACAGGGTTTACATCTGCTTTCTCGATACCGTTTCTTCCCAGTGTTGAAAAAACTCATTGAGTTGACAGTTGCATAAAGCGATGATAAACTGGGTTATTCCAACAAATATTCGTAATATCTAATGTTTTTCTCCGTAGAGAAGATTTACATCAGGGAAATAATCTTGGGTCTCAAAGGACGCAATAATACGATATGGAAACTGTATATGGGTCAGTGTATAACTCCTTTCTTCCCAATTTTCTCGCATGGAATGTTCGCTTTGTTGTACGTTATTTTCTATGCCGCTCGCTACCTACTGTCCTGAAAATCTGTGCAACTCCGGCATGAAATGAATATTTATGATTCTTTCATAATTTCTTTTGTCACTGAATGTAATACACCAGTCTACAATTGTTTTTGCGGTATATTCTCGAGAGCTCCGTCTAGACAAATTCATTATATCGTACACGTTTCATTAATTATGTCACAGAATTAACAGGGAAGATACATTGTGAAAGATGAAACTACTTTAATGCGTCGGAAATGTCTCAGAAAGATATAATTAATCTTAACGAATTACTTCTAATCAGGAGTTGTTTCTCTTCCATTCGCGTGTAAGAAAAGAATCATTCTTTATCATGGAATTTCCATTGAATTCAGTCGGAGAAGGCTGCTTAGTTTTCCATTAGGTCACAATGTTTCAGGAATCTACTGAATGTATTGCATTGGTTGTGACTAAAGATGGAAATAGAGAGTTTGAAAATATGAACAGGGTACTCATAATGTGGAATCATCCGGGACCGAAGAAGAAGATCTCGAAGTGTCACTACAATGGGAATTCTCCTAATATTTTCCATCATGCAAAGTTAAATTGCTTCTTAAAAATGTATTTCTCAATTCTTCTATTCTTCTTGATGATCGTGGAAGCGTGAAATTGATTTTCGTCAACAAAAACTATCAACACATTCAATGCTGACCTCACCGATTGGTGTCGCTTTAGTCTTCACGAAACGGGCCAGTATCACAAAACTTGTACACAGTACAGAGTTTTGTGGCCAGTATGAACGTAGCACTACAGTGAAACGCATGTGTGTTTGTCAGCGAGGTATTCGAGGTAAGAATTTTTTTATATTTTTTTGCTCAGGTTCTGATTCTGTGTTTTTTTCCGGCTTGAGATGGATAGCAGTGCACCAGGCCCGTCTAACCCTAAATAGGCTGAACCAACGTATGAGAACCCCAGAAAAAGATTTCATAGCTACTTTGGAAAGCAGTGATGAAGGAAATGGATACGATTTGTTCGAATCGAGTGATGATGATTCTGTATTAATAGAATAGAATAGTGTTTATTTGCGGGTGTTTACATATGAATCACAGGTTACAGTAATTGACTACAATTAGCAAATAAGCACATGAATGTCCCACTGAAGTTGACACTTGTTAGTGGCATGGTTCACATATGTGTACCGAAAGAAATGAGATCAATATGATGATAGTAATCACTCAATTCTGAGAAAGAGTTTTTATCATCATAATATAAATCTAAATATTTTGGATAATTTGAATAATATAAATAACAATTAAAATGTAGTATCTATACATATAGGTTTACAGATATAATCACATTTTTCCACAAACATACATATATACTAACATGGAATCATACAATGGTTCTATTATCAATACAAAATAAAATATAGAATCCTACGTTATGGGATTTTGCTATTGTAATTAAAATTTCCCATATAAAAACTGATATAATATAAATTATAGATAAAAATATACTATACATACGGGTTAATATAAATAGATCAAATCACACTTGTTCATGAACATACATATAGGTATGTCGTCTAAACATAGAATGGCATAATGGTCCTTTATCAATAAAACTTGTTGTTAATTCTTCAGAAGTGTATCAATTGTGTTGAAGTATTTTTTATGAGGTCTTTCAATTTTTCCTCAAATGAATAAATAGATCGACTTTCTAGAATGTCTAGTGGTAGGCCATTGTGCAATTTCGAACCCAAATAATGATTACTTCTTTGTTCAATGGATCTGGGTGTTCCAGGACATTGAAATTGAAGGTAACGCCTTCTATTATAATTGTGGGTAAGTTTAACCAGTTTATCCCTATTCATATATTGTCTGATATTGCTTCCTGACATCTAGTACACCAGATTCTTCATATAAACTTCCACTCGGAAATCTTGAGATATTGGATAACATCAAATTCAGGCAGCGCTTTTGAATACCCCCCCATCCAATAAGACCGTAGCTCAGGTGACTTTCCACTAAACCGTAGTACCTATATTATTTTCTTCTGTTTCAGGTCAAGAATATCATTAAATTGTCTATATTCATAGAGAACAAAACGAAGTTGTTTTGAGGACTAAATTTATCATAGAATATCCCACATCGTTTCAGACTGGCGTCTTTTCCCTAATTACTATATCCGTAACTATTCTGACGGGTATTTAGAAAAATTTGCTCATCAGGCAAAGTGAGGTGTTGAGAGTCTTGCCGAGTGGTTTCATATGAAGTAAATGGTAGGAAAAATGTTTTATCAATATTGCTAGTTAGTAATCTGTTGTAAAAAAATGTTTTTATCAAAGAAATATCCACTTCACATCGTTTTTCAGACTGGCCAAGTCTTTTTCCTTGTGAAGAATTACCGTATCATCAGCAAAGTCAACTATCTTTCCTTCAGACTGTATTGAAAATAATCCGCTCACATAAATCGAGAAAAGTATAGGTCCTAGTACCGTACCTTGAGGCACACCACACTCGATTTTCCTGAACTCACTGTAGGTTTCATTGATTTTGACACATTGTTGGCGCTCATCAAGGTAGCTTTTGAAAAGTTTCAGACAATCATCCCGTACGCCATTATTTTCAAGTATCGATAGTAGTATGGTGTGACACACGGTATCAAACGCCTTCGCAAGATCTACAAAAACACCAAGGCAAGGTTCTCCTTCGTCTAAGGCTCCGTAAACATAATTTATAAGCCAAATTTCAGCGTCTTTGGTTGATTTACCTTTCTTAAACCCAAACTGCATTTAAGATAGTAGCCTATACTTATGCAAATAGCTACAAAGCCTGTTTTTCAAATATTTCACCAAAGTTTGTTATGAGTGAAATCCTATAGTTCTTTGCGTCTGCGAAATCTCCATTTTTGTGAATGGGTCTCACTACTGAAATTTTGAATTCATCGGGGAAAATCCCGGATTCTATACATCTGTTGGTTATGTAAGTGAGTGGACCGACTATGTGAGGTGCAATTTCCTTGAGAGTTTCTGCCTGTATTGTATTCGGAAAATCTGAAGGAGAGGATGTCGGTTTGGTTGACACAAAGTTGATTGCAGATATCCTACAATATTCACATAACTCATGATAGACTTTTTGTAGATATATTCGCTAACGTAGCACGGACGGCACAAGGTGCAAAATCCGGAGGGCGTTTGTGAACCTGATGAAACAGTGTCAATTCATCGAAATAAATGAATTACTAGTACCTACTCCTGGACCCAATCAACCTGTCAACTATTTTCGACTACTATTTAACGACTAAATAGTTCATTTTACTGATGTTACTGATGCTATTTCGGTTATCTTGGTTATCGGAGACATATTTTGTGTTTTTATGATAAAAATATTCCGTTTATTTTGTTGCTTTATGTCTTGTATTATCTAAAGAGCAGACAGGTATATCCCAGATTTAGCACTTAGTACCTGAACTTTTCATGAAATTGTCAAAAATATATGTGTCTCCGATCGGTGTCGACCAGTACTGAGCAAGAAATTCATAGCCATCGGTGTCACGCGTGAAAAACAGGTTAACGTCATCGTATTTATTATGTCACAAAAAAAGTGAATTCTGACGTAAACTATATCACATTCACCAAAAACACTATTGCCGCACCTGACATACCTCTCAGATTGAAGTGTGAAAGACCTAGTGAACGCGATGCCACTCTTGCATCAATGTCACAAATGCTTTCTGCTGAGTACTCCTTTCTGAAAAACATCCTTTTTGCCTCATCCATCTATTAATTGAGACTGGAATAGAAAATCAAATAACAATCTGAAAAAAAATGCAAATTTTCACTTTAAGATTTTTTCTGTTGAGTCAGGATCTTTTCACAATATCTACCAGATGTAATTTGAACTGGGTTGGTGGCCGTGAGCGTAGATGCGCTGGCTGATATCCAGATGGTCCGAGTTCGATTCTCGGCACGGCTAATGAAATAAAAATTTATTTCTGTAGTTTCGTTGAGCGGGAGGAGATAGGTGACCAACCGAACATTCTTGGTACCTAGATATCAATCATTTGGACTGTCCACGGTTACCAGCCGAGTAGTGCTTCGGATGACATTTAAAAAGCTAGGGTCCACGTCTTCCTAATTCACACAAGTCTCTGACTTCCGAGGGTTGCTTTGCGACTAAGGTGGCGGTTAAAATATGAAATATCAATTTTCAATTTAGTATCCAGCGTGGCTTTAGCCAGGAAAGTAGTTGTTTGCTGTTAGATATTACAAAAATCAAGTTCCCTATTATGGTACTTTTTTAAATTTTCAGAAGAATCCTTCTGTTCAATAATTAATCGAGAATGTTTTTCTTCTCAACATGTCACCCAAGAGGTTATTCTGAACGGTGGAAAATAATGACTGAGGTTCGTCTTTCGGTCGCGGCTGATTCCAAATATGATTTTATGAACACCCTGTTCATATTTTCAAACAAATCTATCCATCATACCTAAAATGTCTAAAAACCATGGTGTATTCACTTATACGTGTAAAATATTGGGACAAACTGGGGGACACCAGCCCACTTGATGAAGGGAGTTATCTGGAGTTTCAGATGGAGCCGGCGTCGCTTCTTGTCATAATTCAGTAAACTGCAATTACAGACCACACAGGGTATTTTTGTGATTTGTGTCTCTGATCCGTTCTGTGATTCGTGCTTTTGTTGCCTTCAAGGTTATGTCAATTCGTTGTGGAAATATTTTGGGGAAGATCGATCGATGTAACATAGTTTATAGGCCAGTCAAAATAGACCGTCAATTCACATTAATCACGAACAGTTTTTCAGCACTGCCGTTTGTTGAGGCATCTAGTAAAGACTGAATATAAAAATTTGCACACTCATCCGGTGACCGCAAATTACTCAAATTCTCATAAAACGTTAATTAGAAATATTTCTTTGTACAAAATTTCAAACATTGTGCAAATTGCAGGTATATTTCCTAACTTCAGAACTTGGAGGAAAAATCGGCACAAAGTTTGGAATTTTGTGCCATCCGCGAAAATCGCTTAGTTGATGATAATCTATTGCCCGGTTTTTCCGTTATTTTATAGGGTTGCAAATTCATACGTAGACTTGTTTGCCATAGCAGAACTTCGAGAAAAAAATGCACAAAGTTTGGAATTTTGTGGCATCTGCGATAATTGCTTCTAACAATAATATCATTTCCGCCATCTTCCGCGATACTGAAAGGTGCAAACTCAACTGCTGACTCAAAATGATGCCACCAAAGTTTGCAAAGCACGAAAACATTGTTTGCAATTCCGTGACCCCTGAAACTTTGCCCCTGAGACTATTTTTAGCGTTATCCATAATTTTTTGATGTTCCGTACACATGAAAAGTTTGCAAATTTAAAGTAATTTAGGGGTGGCGGAACCATGATTTCACCAGAAATTTGTACAATGTTTGCAATTTTGTAATCAGAATTGGAGGTAATTCAACGTAATCATTTGGTTAAAATTGCGTAAATTTACAAGGGATGTAAAAAGAAGTTAGGGAATATACCTGCAATTTGCACAATGTTTGCAATTTTGTCCAAGGAGATATTGCCAATTAAGTTTTGAATTTAAATAATTTCCGGTTACCGAATGAGTGTGCAATTTTTTATATCAAGTCTTTACTGGATGCCTCAACATCCGGCAATGCTAAAGAAATGTTTGTATTCATTGTGGATTGGCGGTCTATTTCGACTGACGTATCAGGAGAACAAACTATTCTATGTGCTTATGTCAGTGTTATATATAATTTTCGAGAAGTGTTCCGGAATAATTCTAATTATGAACAATTGTAGTGCGCACCAATTTTGTACGGTTAATTTTCTGTTTTGAATGTTGATTATTGCTAAAAGAGACGAAAAAGGGGCTTTTCTCGTTTTGCTATAAATATGTTGTTCCTAGCATCAATGCATTTATATAAAAGTGACTTTTTATTTTTCTAAAATCGGATAATCGAGTAGTCATTGCATTATTTAAGATTTTGGACTGGCAACCTCATACGATCTAGTAACAGTGCGTTTTTGTCTGGTATCAACCAATAATTTTTGGGACACAACAAGTAACTGAGTCCACGTGGAATATGATTCAATTACTTCTCCAATTTTGTTTTATATCGCTGACAAAAAAAAAAAAATTACCGAATGTGCCTCCAAAATTATCCAGACCCACACGTCCGACAAAGTTGCTGTCCTCTATACAACGAAATAGTTTCGAATGAACCCATTAACTTTGAGATTCCGTTTCAAAGATAAATTTGTCCGAGTATGATGCCATCGCGTGACCAAGACGTGCGAAATGGACATACTTAAACGTATAAGGAAACAACTTTCATTCCCTAGTGCTGCTGCTTCGTTCCCTAGTGATTCTTGCGGCTTTGTTCCTAATGTCGCCTTGGAATGTCTCTTCCATATAAAGACGAATCAATAGAGATGTTAATTCAGTAAATAAAGGGAGGTAACCTCAACAAACGGTCCGGTAGTTCCAAATTATTTATATGTTGTCTAGGATGATTATAAATTGTTTGAGATGCGAAATGCACAATTCTTTCCCCTTCGCGCCTGCCGCTATGTTGGAAAAACCGATGAAAATGATTTTGCTTTTGTCTTCGTTCCGGTGCATTAAAGTACTTCCTTTCAATGTTGTGAAGAATGATATTTCCCATAATTTGCGTTTCAAATTTTGTTCAAATTTCTAACTTGAGAACGCTGTAATTCAGTTATGGCCTATTCTAGGAAAACAAGTTTCGAAATGAAATTTGTAGGGAATTTAATTACCTACAGACTCTACGGAGAGGGTAGTAAACAAAAAAGTTCTATGGTCGTTATTGATGGTGGATACCTTCTCCACAAGGTTGTATGGAACAGAAGCTCGAGCTTTGGAGGGATTTCCCAGGATTACGTCAAGTACGTTCAACGTCACTAGACGATGTGATAAGTGATTTTTGATAACTACAATACAGATCCTTTCCAGCAAGGGACCAAGACTGCTGAACGAGCAAGAAGGTACAAGGCAAACTCATCATCATACGTGGTGTTTGACAGAACAACTGTCAACACCACACCTCAGGATAAGTACCTGGCCAATGAATAAACAAGAACGATGATGATGTGCAAAGCGATCAAATGCAAATTGAGTATGGAGTTCCTCAAGGGACTGTTTTGGGCCCAACCCTTTTCAATATTTACATCAATGGCATGTTCTCTATCAGGAGCAGTGGAGAAAAACTAGGTTTTGCTGATGACACCGCAATATTTTATGAAAGCAGACACCTGGCAAAATTGAAAATCACAGTAGAGACAGATCTTCCTTCAATAAAAAAATGATTAGAAAACAAATTACTTACTGTCAACCTGCAAAAAACCCACTACCTACCTTTCAGCTGTAATCGGTCCAACACGCCATCATTCGATAGTCTCACGGTTACCACAATGAGTCAACAGTATATAATCCTGCCTATTTTTTTTTTTAATATCTGGGAGTAATAATAGATAGGAATCTCAAATGGGATTCCCATATTAACTATGTCTGTAATAAGTTACGTATGATTCTCTACAAGTTCAAATATCTGAAAGACATATTACCTTTCCATCAGCTCAAAGTACTGTACCATGCATTAGTTGAGAGCAACTTGCGATATTGTATAGTCGGATGGGCAGGGGCATTGAAAACACATATTCATCCTCTGGAAATACTGCAAAAGGTTCCTCAAGCTGATTATGTCCAAAGACTAAAATATCCATTGAAGAACTATTTCATGAAGCACATGTATTCGATATTCGTCAGCTTTTTTATAATAATATCAATATAAAATACCACCGAGAAAACCTATAATTCAAACCTACCTAATCATAATCACCAAACTCGAAAAAACACATCACAAAATCCCACAAATGCAAAAATCTATTGGCCAGCGGTCATACCAATATATGGCTCGAAAATGTGTAATCCATGTTCATGATTATGGAAAACAACTTTCAATGATGTTTTATGAAACAGATATTGAATCCTGCTTTATTTAGCTCTATGACAGAGAAGTTACCTTCAATAAGTATTATTATTATTATTATTATTCTCCATACCTCCATATACAAAATTGATAACTTGATTCTAATAAGAAGTTGAAGATCTTCATTCAGAGCCAATCTAGGAAGAGTTGCCAATGGTAATGTGATGTGATTTTTAATTTTGAACCCTATATCCGAAACTTTGTAACGTTCTAATATGTCTTGTTAGTCCAGCTCTTATATTATGTATCCATATTGTATTTATTTAAAATTATTCTTATTCCTTCATTACACATTTTATCTATTTAAATTTATTTGAACCTTTACTCATAGTATATATTGTAATCATCAGTCATATGTGTTTCATTAACTTTTAATCCTGTGCTCTTATTTAGTTATTAGAATAATTTTATTATTGTAGTGAGATAGACCATTGTATTATTACATATACTAGATTTTAATTATATTTATCATTTTTATAACATTGTGTTAGACTTTTAATAGTTATTTTGTACATTTATTTAATCATATATTTTCTTAAAACTCCCTATTTTTTTGCGAAACAAGTGTTCTACACTTATCGTTATGATTACTTTATTCATTGTAACCATCTCAAATTGTATTTATATTGCCAATAAAGTTTATTATTCGCAAAGCTGCTCTCCAGTGGAATGCAAACGTCAAACATAGCCACAGACCAAGCTCCCAAAGATGCTCAACAGGTTGATAGTTGCCACAGCTAAATGCCTTTCCTCCACGTATGTTGCCGTCATCATTATCGGGGAAGACATTGAGCTACTCGTCCTGCTGACTGGCACAACACCTTCGGTATACAATGTCCACCTCGAAGAACCAGCGAGAGGAAAACATTCCAGACGCAATCTATTCCGCCTCCTACAAGTACAACATCACAGGCTGTATTTTGCTCATGCACGCAATATCGGGCTGCGACACCACTTCAAATATATTCTTGGATTTGGGAATAATAAATTCTGCCAACTTTTTAGGGAAGACCCATCATTGCTGGAGCAGCCGAAGAGGTTCGAGGACCCTGCTGCTAGTCCCCAAGGAATTTCCAGCGCTATAGCAAATTGAAGACAACTACCACCAAGCTCAATCTGGCTAAACTACCTCCGACCACTAACGCAGCACATGTCTACTTCCTTGGAAGATATACCACCAGGTAATGGAGTGGATGGGGTTGTCAAAGACCCTATCGAGTGGGGCTGGTGTAGGAACTGGAAGACTGGATCCCATCAGGATGAGTAGCTACGCTGCTCTCCCAAACCTGCTCAAGCCCATCTCATGCAGATGCACAACTGGCTGTATGGGGGCGTGTGGCTGTAGAAAGGCAGGCCTTGAGTGTTCCGCCCTTTGCGAATTTTGTGTTGGCCAAGAATGTAATATCAGGAATGAAGTCATCGTCGACGTCGAAGATGACGCCGATCTAGTAACCTCATTAAAAACCCCATTTTTCTCCCTACGAAAAGAGCAAAGCGCAATGTAAATTTGTTTCATTTTCAGTTCTCAGTTCAATTACTACCGATTTTCGTATGATTATTACTGCCTTTTGTTCTTACTTTTTTTAAATGAATGAATCTTTAAAATATGTATCTGCTGTGTTGGTGGGTTATTTGAAATTGAACATCCCCTCTCACCAGTAGGTACTCAAGTGAAATAGTATAAACTCCAAATTCAAGCCAAAACTGAAAAATAATTAGGGAATTTTTTAAGATACAATGTAGAGTCACAATAGCCAAAAAAAGCAATATGCCGTTGTTTTAACTTTTATGTTTACCCCCCAATACGTAGATTGTTGAAAGAGTACGTGTATTTCGTAGGTAATTAAATTGCCTACGAATTTTATTTATACTTGTTTTCCTAGAATAGGCCATAACCGAATAAGCGTTCTGAAGTTAGAAGTTTGACAAATTTTCAGAAAATGCGTTAATTTTTTTTTTTTAAGTGCATATCTCCGTAAATATCATTCCAAGAAACAGAATTTTAACGAAAATCATAGGAAATTTCATTCTTTCCAACATTGAATGTTTGTAGCTATAATGCATCGAAACGAAGATATAAGCAAAAATCTGAAGAATGTTCCGATTTTTTTCGGGTTTTTCAATATGGCGGCGGGCGCGAAAGAGGGTAAATTGTGCATCTTGCATTTTAAACACTCAATATCCATCCTAGACAACATATAAAAAATTAGAACTACCGGACCGTCTGTAAGGTAACCCCTCTCTCTTTATGTCTCTATTCATGGGGTTATGTACAGCTCTCTTGATTCTTTGACAAAAATATTACCAGGAAAACCGACTGCACCATCATACAAAAGATGGTCCGTAGTTGTATCCTGTCATGTTTCCGACTCGCAACTATCATTGCCCAATTTGTTTAGGAGCAAAAAAATCAATTTTTTTATTTTTCGGTTGAAACATGAAAACTACTGAATCAATCTTAATGCTCTCAGTGGACGAATTGTAGAGAATCGACATGAAAAAAATGAGCCCCAGCACAACTCGATCGTATTATTGGTAACGGCGTGAAGACTGGCTGTGGTGTCACACAATCACAAAATCGCACAAGTAACCCCTCCACCACACTCATTCACTCCACACCTATATGTGCATTTCGATAACTAAGTTATCATCATCAGTAGGTTAACTACACTTAATAAATTGTTACATTATCTTACAGTTCATACCTGCTATTTCTAATTGGGTTATTTTATACTAATCACTATTCCTCAAGTCGCTAGTGGGATCTCGATGGTACTATGGGGATTGAAGAAACAGAGTTGAATACATAGATCCATTACCTTCATTAGGTAAAGTTTTATTATATTTTTTGTGGCTAACTCTCCAGGCAGTCTAACTTTCTAGTGTCGTTGACCGATTTAATCATTTTCAAATTATGAATGTTAATTTTGTGACAAGATTCATCCACAGAACAGGTTCATCCCAGCAGATTCAAAACACCACATTCAACACAAAATGGCTAGTTTCAATTTTCTCATACCCAGAGCCGTTAACTTCCCATTGAATGCTTATCATTTTCGGAATGAAATCAAGAAGATCATGGAAATAGCAATAATTAATGGATATACACCAGACATTATTGATAATCTCTTGAGAAAGGAGCGTTTCACTCAATCAGTGAATGTAACCACGACTCTAAGGAAAATGACGAAAAGCAACGGATTCGTGAGAATCCCTCTCCGTCCAAACCTCACGAGAAGTCTCAACACTATATTCCGGGATGTAAATCTCCAAGCAGTTTATAGTAATAGAAATAACTTGCGAACGTTACGATTATCACGCATCCGACAATCCAATAAAGAGGTTAAATTTAGTATTTCTGGCTTTCGATGGTAAGATAGATCTAGAATTCACTAGATAGTGATACGGCTTTTGGATTGCTCAAGTTCGTGAATGTCTTTGGCATAGTATGGGTTTCAAACCGGCAGAACATACTCAAGACCCGATTTCAAATGTGGATTTTATGAATTTTCGCAGGAAGTTCGGGAAAAATATCAACGGAAGAAATAGAAACCATTTGAGGAATACAGATCAATATTGCAAGATCTCCTTGTTTAATAATGGAGGTCAGGAAAAAACATTTCGGAAAATATTGATATTCTGGATTGTGAAAACGCAGAACACTACACTTTTGTTTATTCAGATCTCGTAACCGATTCCAGCACGATTTGGTCTCCTCAGTGATGGGGTTCACGAAAATCATCCGCAAATAGGTCACGGAGGACTGGAATTCATATATCACTGGTGAGAATATTTAATAAAAGGGGACCTATCACTTATCCTTGAGAAACTCCACTTTCTTATGTGTATAAGTCAAAGAAGTGATCGTCAGCCGTAATGCACTTTCTGTCCGAGGCAGTATCACGTATCCAGAGCACCAGAGGGTCCCTCATTTTAAAGTGTTCCAACTTGTACAGTAATCTCTCATGTGATACCATATTAAATGCTTTCCTGAAGTCTATATAAATTACATCGATTGAATTATTTGAATCAAGATCTTCAGTTCATTTATCGACGCAAAATAAATAACTAATAAATAAATAAAACACCCCACTCTAAATGATTGTCCGTTGCTTTTCGTCTTCAAGTTGTTTGTTTCATAGATATTGCTGATATCGAGATCCGCTTGATCATTCGCACTCTTGAACTTATATCAAAGTTTCTTTTCTTTTTTAATTTTGGCATTCATTTGTTATAATTATTTTTATTTCTCTGCTGTATGAACTTGATTCAAGGTGGAACAATGTTATCCTTGATATATTCCCACCATGGTTTTACATTCATGTTTGCATTATTATTATGAGTAAATTGAAACTAGCCATTTTGTGTTGAATGTGGTGTTTTGAAACAGCTGGGATGCACCTGTTCGTGTGGGTTCGTGTCACAAAATTAACATTCATAATTTGAAAATGATCAAATCGGTCAACGACACTAGAAAATTGAACTGCCCATAGTTATCCACAAAAACCATAATGAAAATTCGCTTGATGAGGATAATGGACCTATGTATTCAACTCTGTTTTCTTTAATTCCCATAGAACCATCAAGATCCCATTAGCGACTTGAGGAACAATAATTAGTATAAAATAACCCAATTAGAAACAGCAGGTATGAATTGTAAGATGACGTTATAATGTATTTAGTCTGGAACCAGTAATCGAAATGCGCATAAAGGTGTGAAGTGAATTAGTGTGGTGGAGCGGTTACTTGTGCAATTTTATGATTAGTAACGCCGATAAACCGGAAAAACCCAAAAATATCAACGTTTTTTGAAAAATTCAGTACACTGCCATTTCTATAGTTGTAGTGCAGGCTCTCCGCGACACATAATAGTAATTGATATGATCTCCATCCGTAGAAAACTCGGACTTTGTCGGATAATAAGTTTTGGCATAATTGCAATTTGAATTTTTCGATGCACTTCGTTGGAGCAAGCCTGAATGCGTCATAGGTGGTCCAATTTGAATTTTTCAAGAACGTTTTGAGGGTAAAGGAATAGTACTACAAAATGTAATTTTTGCGTTGGAATGCTGCAAAATAGGTGAGAAATACTTGCAAACATGACCGAGAACGGGGAGCACGTGAAAGCGGCTGAGTAAAGGGCGTAGAGCAGCAGACGAGAGGAAGCGTATAATATGTTATGTAATACAAGCGCTGCGCACCAGTTATGAATCGGCTGCTCTACCCCCACTTGGGCCTAGCCCTACCGTGTGACTAGGCCGTCGGGACGGGAGAACCTTAGACAATCCCAGACAGCTCTGGGCAACGTCATAGGTCCCCCTCCCAAATAACATGGTAGCGTGATTAGTAGTTTCGGCGAACTCTCACACGAACGGTGACTCGTCAAACGTTTACACGAGTAATATCAGGTCGAAAGTCTGATATGGCGGTGACCCATCAAACGCTGACAGGAAGAGTCTTGTTAACATGGGTACCCAGGGGGAGGAGGATAGCCCCACCGGTTTCACCGCCGGTGCCTCTCCACATGGTGTTGGACTCTGGGGGGCGTGGGCTAGATAGTGGGCCCAATGGAAAACAATACCGTAATTCGGTAGAGACGGGGGAGTCTTTCACCTATGGGTTGAGGTGACTGTATTCCCTGCTGACTCGGCGGGGAGCGGCGCATTAACCCGCTCGGGTACTGACATCCCATAGCCAGTAGCTTGTTGTATCAAGCGGCCTTACCGTGGCTGAGCTATAACGGTAGCTGGGTTGACCTAGCGCGCTGATTGGGCGTATCCCAATTTCGGATTCCCCCTGTTAATTTAGTAGCACAGTTTAAACCGGAAGGTAGGTCCTGTGCTGCTGATGGGGGGAGGAAGAGCGAAGCCCAAACTGAATGCAGGAGGGTTAGCTCGCGATACTTACGTCTCTTGAGACAAATTTGATTGATTGCTCTACCCCCACTACTGAGCCGCTCTCATGTGCTCGCCTGTTTTCGGTCATGTTTGCAAGTATTTCTCAACTATTTCGCAGCATTTTAACGCAAAATGAGGGACGTTTCGTAGTACCATTCCGTTACTCTCAAATTCCCCTTGAAAAATTTCAATCGGACCTTCCAAAACGCATCCAAGTTTCCTGCAATAAATTGCAATACATAATTCAAATTAGGCAAAATCTAATGATACAACAGCCCCTGCGTTTCCCACACATAATATGATAATATCATATTTCTCTTTAAGTTGAAACTAATTCATTTACAGAAGTAAATACATGGTCAGTTCAGTTGAAAATACACACACAACATGGTCAACTATAAATAAAATTAGATTAACATTGTACAAAATTAAAATCAGTTAAACTTACATACATACATAGAAATTCATACATAATAATGAAATACGAATATACTATGTTTTCAATAGATTGTCCTTCAAGCTTCTTTCAAATGTATTTATTGGAACACTATCCTCAATTTCTTGAGGAAGCTCATTAAAATTATCTATTCCTTTGTAAAATAGAGAATTATATGTACTTTTTTTTATATCTTTCGACCTCCATATTGTTTTTGTTCCTCGTATTATAATCATATGTTATTTTATTCTGGAGATATACAGGTGAATGTCGAATTTTGTCTTTGAAAATGAAAATCAGTGTTTGATACTCAAGGAGTTTCTTCACTGGAAGCCATTGAAGGGTCTGAAGCATATATGCAATTGGTGTTGTTCTCGAGCATTGAAGAATTTTTCGCATAGCACGATTCTGCATCTTTTGGAGTCTGCTTGTTTCATTTTGTTTAAGAAAATACAAAATTGTCGAACAATAATTAGAATGAGGTAGTATAATAGTAGTAGTATTATAGTGTTGTATATTATTAATTAACTCACTTGTTATTATTGCTATTTTCAGGAGTTATTAGTTATCAAGTATCCAGTTTATCTAAGTTTATATTCTATTATCTAAGTTTCCATTTTCTTCCCTATTTATATCACAGTAACAAATTGTGAATCTGACTCAACAATATTTCAAAAAAGTATTACCTATATAGACAAAGACTTTTTAGAACACGCGCTGGCTTAGCCTTAGTGGTATATCCTTGTTTATTCGTAGGGTATAGCTTTTCGAATAATAGCTCGTTTTTTTTTTTTCATAATATATTTAAGACTATTTCTTGTCAATCAATGTGTAATTTTCAAGGAATAAACATTATTATTATTATTATAATTTAGACTATCGGATGAGATACGAAGAACATCTTCTCGAGTAGTTAACTTTGTAAGCTACTGTTCTGATAGCCTGGTTAGCATGTTCTTTGAATTTCAATTGACTGTCAATAGTTATTCCAAGATAATCGAATTTGCCTACATTTTCTATATCCCCGTTATTCAATCGTATATGTATGTTTCTGTTATGGTTTTGATGTTTTCTTAATATCATCCATTTTGTTTTATTCACGTTCACTTTCAATAAATTTGCACAGGAATGTTTATAAACCCTTTCAAGAGTAGTATTCATAATATCAGCACACATTTTTACATCCTCACTACTAAAGTACATAAGGGTGTACATTATTGGGCTATGGTACCAATACCATTCAAATATATGAGGAATAACAATGGTCCCAAAATAGACCCTTGGGGTACACCTATATCATTTTGCATTCTATCTGAATAAATTTCACTCAGTTTTAGCCTCTGCTGCCTATTGCTTAGGTGATCCATCATCCACTTTAATGTCATTCCTTCAATACCAACGCTTTCAATTTTTTTTTATGAGTAATGAGTTTCGAACACCCTTTGAAGGTCTAGAAATACTGCTGATTATTTTCTGCGCTTTTCTTCCAATCTGCTTATACACATTGTGATGCAGTTTCACAACTATGTTTGTTACAATAACCCGATTGATAGTCGCTCTCCAAATAATCACCTTTATGTCGCGGAGAGCCTGCGTTACAACTTGAGAAATGGCGGTATAATGAATTTTCAGGAAAACGCTGATTTTTTTTGGTTTTTCAGGTTTCTCTCCGTTAATAATAATACGATCGAGTCGTGTGTTAGGGCTCATCCCATTTGCATTTTGATTTTCTACAATTTGTCCATGGATATTGCTCCATTAGTTTTCATGTTACAAGCAAAAAAGGAAAAACACAAGTATTTTTTTGCTCTTAAATGTGTATTAAAAATTATGCAATGACAGTTGCGAGTCGGAAACATAACAGGATATAACTACTGACCATTTCTCGTATGATGACATAGTCGTTTTCCTGATAGTATTTTTTCTTCACGAAAATATCTCTAATGATTGGCCTAATGAGCTCATTGGAATTAATGCATTGCATCTCGGAATTTATCATTTTCAATGTGTGGTTTCATTTACGGTATCGAAAACCCATACCAGTATCCAAAATTCTACAAAATCTAATTTTCAAGGAATATTGAAACTCCATTTGATTCCGAAACAAAACTATTCACCTCTATGGATTTCCACAGTAGCGCTACTGTGACATTACACTTGATTAGTTGAACCTGCGGCCCTCATACTTGGTGTTAAGAAATGAATTAAATGATGAGTTGGAGAACTAAAGAGTTCGGAGCGGAATTTCAATCCTTGAGAAGTGATGGAGTTGTGGAGTTTTTGAGTACTTGGGAAGTTCGAGCGAATAATTGTTCAGCCTCTCTATAAGTTCTCGAGAAATGTCAAGAGGTCTCAAATATTTCGTTTGAAGAAAAGGAGTTTCGGAAATATCCGGTTCTTAATCTGCAGGCTTCTCTCTTCAACTGAGGATTCTGAGTTTACATGATGATTTTGTGTATTGAATTCAAGAATTAAATTGAAGTGTTCTCAGCATTCGAAATCAGTCGATTTTTTTTTTCAGATAACTGTGGCCTACTATCAAGTGGAGACTGAATGGAGAATACAAAAATGTAATGTAAACTAACTTGTTAGCCCAGGCTGTAGAGAAATTAAGTTGATATAATTTATAACAGATATCTGAATGTTCAAGGTGATAGGAGAGGGTAAGTTCATGATGAATACATAAAAAAATGGAAACAGATCTGCCTATTTTTTCATAAACAACGATCGAATTCAGATAATTCAGTTTTCAGGCAGTAGGATTTTTCTATAACGTTTTGGAAAAGAGTTGTAGGCATTAAAACGACCTTCAATTCTATCCCTCATCGTTGAAATCAATAAATGACTTCTCGAGATAATGGCGAAAAACCCTCTTTTTGCAATATTTCAAAAATGTTTATAGCTTTTGCAATAATTTTCATGGATGACGTATAACACCTCATTAGAAAGACATTGTGTCTTTATGAGTGTGCTCAATTTCAGCTAGATCGGTTCATAGTTTATGAATAATTGCATATGTTTATCAGAAATACCATTTGTTTAAACAATCATCATAAGCAAGGTAATGGATCTAGAGAAGTTCAAAGTGGAATGGATTCTTGAAAGGCTGAATATCATGGTGAGTTAGAAAACTTGTTGAAAAGTCTGTTTAGGTGAGGGGTATTTTTTGCTCTTAAACAAATGGTTTAACTTTATGATAAAGGCTTTTTTTCTTCCTCGGATTCTGGTCTCGTCGTCAGCTGCACCTCAGCCTCTTGGGCTTTTTGTGCCTTTCGGTTTTTGTTTAACAGCAGCCATTCCATAACTCTAGTTCCCTTGTATTAGTCTGTACAGGTTCTTCATCGGTTGGCTACTGTATTTTCCGGGAGTAAGCCTTGGCTGTCCGAAAATTGCTTGTCTTTTGCGGTCTAGCGCCTCGCATTCTGACATTATACGTTTGGCCGTTTCTGTCCCTTTGCCACATTGTCTGGAGGAAAGCTCACCATTGTACAGCCCCATTTTGGGCAGGTGTCGTCTCATTGGGCTGTGACCAGTCAGAAGGGCCATTATTGTTCTGACTTGGTTCCTACTAACCTTGAGTAGTTCTTCAGTTCTTTGTTTCGATGGTTCTTTAATACATGTTTTCTCATGGAGCTTCCTTCCAGCGCTCCCTTCGTTTTCGTTTGACTCAGTCCCGTGAACAGCTTCGGATGGCTGATTTTGTCGCTCCGTGTGCAAGTTTTGGGCCAATATATGGAATTGATGACCCCATCCTGGCTGGTTCATCAGCTTTTTCATTGCCCTCAATGCCACAGTGTCCTGGAACCCACATCAAAGTTATTTTGTTGTGTTCTGTGAGGGCACTGAGTTCTTCTTTGCATTCCCATACCATTCTTGATGTCACCTTTAGATTCGTGAGAGCCTTCAGTAATTCCTGGCTATCTGTGCAAATTTTTATCCGTGTGTTGCGCACTTCCCTCAAGTTGTTTTCTCTCACGCAGTTTAACATTGCGTACATGCCCGCTTGGAATACGTAAGTATTTGTTCCCAGTGAGGTGCTAATTTGGGGACGTGTCGTCTGTCCATTCCATTCGGTATTGTATGATCACTTCGAAGTTCGTGTTGAAGAAGTATCTAGGAGTTGTGTGGTCCGTTGGTTTCATTTCAAGAATGTTGCCTCCCACTATTTCCTTTATCTTGTTGTGATCCAATCTGTTGTTCGTGTTTTATAGCATTAGAAGTCTCATTTTTGCTTCCCCATGATTGTTATGTCAATCAGTGGAGAGTCCAGTAGTGCTCCATGGCTGCTGTTGGTGTTGTTTTCATAGCCCCAGTTATGCTGAGGCAGGCAAGTCTTTTTAAGTCTTTGTACCTTTCTCAACTCAGCTGTGGCTATTTTATAGGTTATCATTGTCCACCATACCAAAGATGCATAGGTGATAATGGGTTTCACAACAGTATTTTATGTGCAATACACCATTTTGGGACTTAGCCCCATGTTTTTCCGTGTGCTCGTCTGACTACCGTAAGTGTAACCTCAGCTTCCTTCTTCACTTTTTCCAGTTATTGATTTCATGTTAATTTCGAGTCTGGGAGATATTTAACTTCCCCCGACAACTGGGAGGGTAAGGGTTAGGGTTAGGGGTCACAGGCCCTCCAGCTTCTCTCTTCGAGTAAAAGCTACTATGGCTGATTCAGAGGAGCTGATATTTAAACCCCTCTTGCCCTCCGCATTCTCTCCCTAACTATGGTATTGAATTTTCCTTGGACTATGATGACTATGCCGTCTACGAACCCAAGTGTTTTTTGTCGATTCCTTCCTAGTGTGATAAGCAGGTCTTCCACCACCAGATTCCAGAGCATTGGGGACAGTAAACCCCCTGTCGGGGGTAATTGAGGCCTACAATTAGGCTCACTGAAAAGCTGGTTGGAAAATACGTATTAAAAAAAATGTTCTACGACCAATAGAAGCCAAGATAGAAACTGTTTCTTATTCACATCTCCGTTGTTCATAAACATTAGGAGCTGCATTCTTCAAATATTTTCAATGAAGACCTATGATTCCTAGCCCTTCAAAGTGAAGAGAGTCTTGCAAGAGATCCGTGATCAGGTGGTGGGGAAAACAGCCTGAGCTCCGTTTTCACGCGGTGAGTTTCTGATATAGAAACTTCAAATATAGTTAACGTGACCCGCATCGAGATCTATCCATTGGAAGACACCACTTCCATGAGAACAATCAATGATGATTCCACGAAGATAGCCGACGACTAATTCGTTACTCAAGTTCCTTTACTACGAACGTACTTATTTCCCAAAATGAATAAAAACTAAACTAGACAATTTCAGAACAAACAAAATTCAAGAATGAGCGGACCACTTATGGAATATCTAACGGAATAGCCCGGTGGGAAAGCAACAGATAATTTCCGAAGAAATGATCCATACGAGACGAGTCGATGTATCCCGAGATCGCTCACTGTGCTAGTTTAACTAAATTCTGATAATTTCCAGATATAATCATGGCAATTTCCGAATAAAAATTAAAAAAGACAAATAGTAGAGGAAATCTACTTGCTACAGTGTGCTCCCGAGTCAATTCACCAGGGTTATGGTACTGCTCATGTGTGAATTCTCGCTAGCCTAAACTCTTTATTGAATCATTCAACCATTTTATAGTCATATTGAAATTTGTAAAAAATTATTGAATAATCTACAAGTGGATAGAAATATATCCATTCGGTTTGTTTAAAAATTGAATTCAACATCATCTCGGCTCAATTTTTGTATAGGGTGGCTTGATAAAATTTCAACAACTGGCTCATTTTAATTTTCTTGGAAAATCAGAAAATGCCCGAAAATTCTACATGTTTTATTACCCATAATTTATTTGCAGCGTGAATGCTGAAATAATTCAATATATATTTCAATTGTGCTCAAATTCCATCGAATAATGATACATGAACTGAATACTATACTGGTAGATTCGAGGGCTTTATTGCCGATCGACCAATAGAGCAGCAATTTTTGCACGTACGTATCACGCACCGATCATTGTTTATTTCTACTGTATTGCGAATTCCGTTAGAAGGTATCGCTATTGTACAAATTCTAAAAGAATTATTAACCATAATATTTAGAGAACGAATACAATTTATAACGTTCTGGGTCAAACGCGACTACAAATTTCAGGCAGAATAGTACTGGAAAATAGCACTCATTTTGAAAGACTTGCTACTCATCTTGAAGAAAATTGAAAGTGTCATTACAAGAAGGACCAAATGCAGAATGAATGTGGGAAAAATACTTTTGTATGCATACCTATTGATGTCTTTGGAGATTAAATTTTCATGGAGGCAAGGATAGCTTGCGAAGTTGTACCCAAAATAGTATATTGTATAACAAGCATGGAATGACATACATTTTCTACGAGTACTGCAAACCAGAAATGAACAGTCTGTGTGAGTTCCACACTTTAATTTTTCTACGGCTGTTATAATACTGTTTTATAAGCAAAAAAAAACACGAAGTTTACTCATGAGAAATGTACTTTTTGGAATTATTGAGAAAAATTAACGTACTTCGTAAATTTAATAACGCAATAATTGCAAAAAAATTTCTTCTTATTTGTTATTAACAATATTCAATTAATGAAAACAACTCTTGGGGAACTAGAACCCGTTTCTCATGGCATTTTTCTTTCTGACCATTCATGGAAAAACAAGCATTTTCGACATGACTGGGTCGCAGATTCCAGTTTTTTTTACAATGTTGGGATAAACCTCAGTTATAGTGAATTTTCGAGAAATTTTCGTTTCAATGCTAGGATTATGAACCTTTTTTTGCATTTCTTGATTTGACGTCGGTGTTTTTCTGCAACCAGGCTGAACACCGACGCCGGTAAGCACACTTCCCCAACCGGAAATTTTGTCGAATCCTCTGGTGTTTCCAACCATAGGCAGGAATCTACAACGAGCTCAACATCCTGAACTCGAGACCTCCATCTTAACGTCTCCTCCGAAGCACGGAATATCTATCGCCATATCTCATGCTTATTGATATGATGTTTGCAGCTGTTAATATGTTTCTACACTGCAGTTATTCGTAGCGTCTCAAACGCAAATCTTATCTGGTAGATGGTTAACTATCCAAGCTGAAGATATCTATGAGACTCTCGTCAACATAATTCCTATGATAATTACAATATGCAATAAAAAAAAATATTGATTGGTTCATTCAAACTAGATGTATTGGTTCGCTGCCACCCATTTTGAGCTATACTTCGCTACTGTTCAACTATGTTTTTATACTACGCTTCATTAACTTCACCTGTATGTATCAATGTAGGTAATAGAATCTTTGAAATTAACTTTCACCTACTTCCAGATGTCCGAAATATTTGAAATTTTGCATACATATTGAGAACCGATGACAATACAATATTTAGCTATGACCTGGTATCCTCGCCTAGAAAAAAAAAAAATCTTTCATTTAAAAAATGTGGCGAAAGCACAAGTATTTCAAAGCATAATTTTCATTTCAAAATATGGCGAATGCATCTTTGACAAATTATGGTGGAGAAATCAATCGAATAGTTTTTATCCTAAAATATTTTTAAGTCTTTTGTAGCAATATGGACTAAAAAGTTAAAAATAAAATTATAGTTTAATAAACTAAAAATCACGCTTATGAAGCAAAAGGACTAAAATGTTCTCAATGTAAAAAAAAATGGGGTGCCCTTTATTTACTTTTCATGATTATATTAAGATAATTGATATCAAGCACCTCACGCTTTTTTACATAAAAGAAAATGTTTTGGTCAATGACTTTATTCTTATTATTTTCAACATCCTTATTGCTTCATAAGCCTGTTTTTTAGTTTATTTCCACATTCTTGAATTACATAATTTCATTATAATGTTTCATCTTGGAACAAGAGTTTGGTTGACAAAATCATGGAAAAACATCCTTTCAGAAAGTAGGATTACATTTTTTACTTTATTTTTTATACATGGCTGAACTATTTAGTTCTTCAATGGCATCAGGCAGCATATTATAGAGACGAGGTCCAAGGTGATTCGAGCATCGTTGCCCTATTGCTTTTTCCGATTTTGGTAGTCTAGCCTCTTTGTTTCTGGTGACGTATTTGTGTTCAACCATTTCAGTTGGGATTTTATATTTTTTTTCACATTCAGCAACAAATTAAGGCAGTACAGCTGTTTCACATCGCATACTTTGGCTTTTTTGAAAAGACCGTTACTTGAATATGTTGAGACTTTTCCGTATATTATTTAAAGAATACATCTATGTATCACATACAACTTTTCCGAGTAACAATCATTCACTCCCCTCCCCCCCATATGATTTCGTGAGACAGCTGTGACTGTACCTACCAATGCATAATATAAGACTTTGAGATAGTTAATGTCTAGAGAATCCTTCAAGTATTTGAATTTGTACCAGAATCCCCTTAGTTTTCCAATTATATTTCTGATTTGTATGTCCCATCTCAGGTGTCGGTCGATTTCAATGCCCAGATATTTTATGGAGTTTTCTCCAGGAATTTCAGAGTTCATTACGAAACATAGCGGTCCCATATCAGGTAAGTTATCACAGTACGAAGTGAAAGGTAGGTATTTCATTCTATACAAGTTCAGGGTGAGTTTGTTATACCTGAAGCATCTCTCTATACAGTGCGCGTCAAAATTATGGAACAAATTCGATATTTCGCAAAACATATACTTTTGACAAAAATCCTAAAATAGGTCGATTTTTATTTTAAAATATCGATTTTTCTATGTAATTCTGAAGAGGTTATGTCACTGATTTTGACATGGTGACGTAATCGGTAACTTTTTTAAATTGGAATAGATGTCTTGTGATACCTCATCTGAAAGGCCTTTCAATACTGCCTTCAATGATAATAATTGTTTAGATATTTTTCTACAGGGTGAACAAAAATAATATTTTATTTTAATAAGAAAATAACTTTATATCCAACAAAATAGAACAGTTATATAAGATCTTCGAAATGCCATCCACCAGTCTCTTGACAATAAGCAAATCAACAGACACATTCCTCTTGCACATTGCAAATAACTTCCGGAGTAATTCTGTTAATTTCGATCCTAATTTGATTTTTCAACTCTTGTAGATTTTGCGGCCTATCTAAATAGACCTTCGATTTCAAATCACCCCACAAGAAAAAATCCTGGGGCGTAAGATCTGGAGATCTTGGGGACCACTCTATCGGTCCGCGTCTACCAATCCAACTCCTAGGAAAACAGTTATTCAAAAACTCGCGAACATCACGTGCATAGTGCGGGATTGCACCATCTTGTTGCAACCAGATACTTTCATTTGGTGAGTTAGGATTGTTGGCGTTTGGAAAAATATCGGCAAGGCTAGGTATGAGTTCATTTTTTGAAAATTCCAAGTAACGCTCCCCTGTGAGATTTCCTTCGAAAAAATACGGGCCAATAATCCTGTCGTTTATTATACCTGCCCAAACATTGACTTTCTGAGGGTATTGAGTATGCCCGTCCATCATCCAGTGAGGATTATCCCTACTCCAATATCTGCAATTCTGGCGATTTTCTGAACCATTTAGGCAAAACGTAGCCTCATCGGAAAACAGAATTTGTTTTATAAAACGTGGATTTCGGTTACACAAATCCTGCATTATTTCACAGAACTCCACACGGCGATCGGGACCATCATCATTGAGTTGTTGATTTAACTGTACTTTGTATGGATGGTACTTTTCTGCTTTCAGGATACGTAATACAGAACTTTGGGATATGTCAAGGTCTGCTGCAATTTGTCGTGAAGTATTGTGAGGATTATTCTCTACACCCAATAGAACATCAAGTTTCACGTTTTTTTCTATTTCAGAACATCCAGCATTCGGAATATGTTTGACATGACCAGTTTTTCTAAATTTTTTCTCAATCTTACTGACTGTTGAACGACTGATAGGTCTATTTGGATACTTTGCATTGAACAAGTCGCATACCTTTCGCTGAGTTCTGGTTCTATCTCCGCATCCAATAGAAATCAAAATTGCTATGCGTTGGGTTTTACTTAAAGTAGCCATAGTTAACTTTTAGAACTTCCTCACTTAGAATTTGTGAAGAATATTTGTTGATATTTCAACTGACATTCATTTGACACTAACTTGCCTATTATGGCATTAATTTGTGATTGTCTTTTGTTTCCATTTTAGACTAGGAAATAGCTAACTATTGATATTTGGAAAGGATCCATAGGTGTAGTAGAGCACTGACTCACTAGTCTGCCAGGGCAGTCTGAGGGATTAGAGCCTTAGCTCAAAAAAGTACAATTCTGCATTTTTCAACACGCTTCTATTATTTTCAATTGTAACTAAATAACTCACAATGTAATAAAATCTTGGAAGTAAATATTCACCCACTTCCAATCTTCCGAATAATCTGAAATTTGTCACACATATCAAGGACCGATGACAATACAAGAGTTTCATAATCATAAAAATATTTTTTTCCAAACGCCAACAATCCTAACTCACCAAATGAAAGTATTTGGTTGCAACGAGATGGTGCACCCCCGCACTATGCACGTGATGTTCGCGAGTTTTTGAATAAATGTTTTCCTAGGAGGTGGATTGGTAGACGCGGACCGATATAGTGGCCCCTAAGATCTCCAGATCTCACGCCCCTGGATTTTTTCTTGTGGGGTTATTTGAAATGGAAGGTCTATGTAGATAGGCCGCAAAATCTACAACAGTTGAAAAATCGAATTAGGATCGAAATTAACAGAATTACTCCGGAAGTTATTCGCAATGTGCAAGAGAAATGTGTCCGTAGATTTGCTTATTGTCAAGAGACTGGTGGATGGCATTTCGAACATCTTATTTTACTGTTCTATTTTGTTGGATATAAAGTTATTCTCTTATTGAAATAAAATATTAATTTTTGTTCACCCTGTAAAAAAATATCCAATTAATTATTATCATTGAATGCGGTATTGAAAGGCCTATCAGATGAGGTATCACAAGACATCTATTCCAATTTAAAAAAATTACCGATTACGTCACGATGTCAAAACCTGTGACATAACCTCTTATATACATAAAAAAATCGGCATTTTAAAATAAAAATCGACCTATTTCAGGATTTTTGTCAAAAGTACATGGCTTGCGAAATATCGAATTTGTTCCATAATTTTGACGCGCACTGTATAACAAAGTCGGTTTCTGTTTTCACGTTTGAGGTTGCCCAGGAGTCCGATTCATATATGATAGCAGTATCGTCGACTTTTAATGTAAATTATGAATAAAAGTGGATCTAGGACTGTCCTTTGGGGTACGCCATAAATAACGGTCATAGAATCACTGGTAGTTCCACTTATGTCAACCATTTGTTTCCGATCCGACAGATAGTCTCTCGAAATTCTATGGATCTCTTTCATTCCATGGTTTTCTAGTTTTGTTGATAGTTTTTCATGGCAAACGGTGTCGGTTGCTTCAGAGAGGTCGATAATGATCCATAAACAATGTTTTGATTTTGTCCAAAGCATCATAGATGATATATTGTATCTTCGGTCGACCTACCTCCTCTGAAGCCATACTGAAAAAGTGACAGGATATTAAGTTTATCCAGAAAACTCAATATTCTCACTTTTAATAGTTTCTCTTTAACTTCTGTGAGGTTAGAGATGAGAGAAATCGCTCTGTTGTTAATTATCTTTGATTTATCTCCGCTCTGGTATAATGGTTACCAAATAAACGAGACGATCCTTCATTTCATGAGAGATGGCTTTTATAGTTTCTGAGCATATGTTATCATGACCAGGTGATTTCTTAGATTTCAGCTCTATAATAAATTTTTGAGTTTCATTTCCATCAGTTTCATAGAGAGAGACATTCTATGATTTCGTCCGATTGAGTGTAGTTAAGAGAAATTGATAATTTATCAGCCAGGGTTTTTCCTCTGGTGGTAGTGTTTGTTGAAATTTTCAGCAATAAGTTCATTTTCCTGTAATATCTCCATTTTCTAGCTCAATTTTATCTATCCTCGTTTCTATTTTGTTTCGATTTTCACAATCCCAAAGTGCTTTGAAACGGTTTGTATTTGCATCTATATCTTTTTATGAATATTCTTTTTTGCAGATTTTATGAGTGTATTCAATTTATTCCTATATTTAGTGTATTTCCCATCATATTCAGAATTAGAAAAAATATTGTGTTGGGAAACACTAATTTCCGTAAACCCGAAATCCGCTCGTTATGAAAAAAAGTGCTTTTCCCAACTGGTTGCACAAATAACTATTTAACGATCGAATTGAATTATTAAATTTTTATTCATCGGAAAATCACATTAGCACAAGAAATATAACTTATTTTTAGAACAGTTCTGAAAATCATGAGAAGCTTCAATTAAGTATATATTTATAGTCCAGTATTATTCTTTTCCAGAAACTGTTCACAATGCGTTATGATGTAGCAAAATTAAAAATGTTTAAGAATATTACAGTTGAAATTAATTTCAAAGAATCACAACATTTTAGGAACACATACTCCTTTATATGTTTTCCAAAAATCCACCACTCATTCAATCAGTGTAGCGAGCTATCCACAAATATCGATAACGAAAAAATCAACATAATGATTGATGATTCCAAGTTATTTTTGAAACAATATTCAATCCTAAGGATACAATGATTTTGTTTTTGCCAAATCATTTGTTGTTTGGTCCACCTGGAATTCTGCAATACATTCTACTAGGGACGAGCATATAAACAATGCTCCATACTTTACTATTATTTATAATCACTTCCTTTTTACACGCTTCATTACACGCTTTATATCAGCTTCACTTGTATGTTTGTTTGTTTGTAACCGACTCCTTTTGGCGCGATTTTGACCAACTTCCAGACGTCCGAATCATCTGAAATTTGGCAGGTGTAGATAATTCCGGATACAATGCATCGAGAAATTTTTGTGTGGAAAAAAACAAAATGGCGGCTCCAATATGGCGTACAAGTTTTGTGATTATGGTTCGATTCGCTCCAAAATTGATATCTGAGGGTTTTCGTTGTCGGATATTATGATTCTTTTGTCAAACTTGAAGAATTCAAGATGGCGGCTTCAAAATGGTGGATGAGTTTTGTGATTATGGTCTGATTCTATTCAAAATTGGTATGTGAGGGTTTTCGAGGTCGAATATTATGATTCTTTTGTCAAAAATTTGAAGAATTCAAGATGGCGGCTTCAAAATGGTGGATAGTTTTGTGATTATGGTCTGATTCTATTCAAAATTGGTATGTGGGGGTTTTTGGGGTCGAATATTATGATTCTTTTGTAAAATTGAAAAATTCAAGATGGCGGTTTCAAAATGGCGGCCGAGTTTTGTGATTATGGTCTGATTCTATTCAAAATTGGTATGTGGGGGTTTTTCGGGTCGGAGATTATGATTACCTAATCTGATAAGATCATTCCATTTTTCAATTTGCAAAAAAATAATAAAAATAATAGTTTTAAAAAAAAAAAAAAACACGCATTTATAAAAAAACACAAAACTAAAAAGTAGGAAATAAACAATATTTTAAAAAAAAGCGTGGGGTGCATGGTATCAATAATTATATAGTACATTACCTATGGGTGAGAAATGTCTCAGATCACAGGTAATTGTTGGCCGAGGTAATACCATGCACCCCACGCTTTTTTTTAAATAAAATACATGTTTTTCTCATTTTCTATTTTTTTAGTCTGGTTTTCTATAAAACCGTGTTTTTTAGTTTTTTTTAACTATGATTTATTCAATGATACTTTTGTAGTCAGTTTTATGTTCGTTAGAAATGAGTAGGCTCGAAGTTGTCTCCACGGTTTATTGGAAAATAATTATAATAATATTCCAACTTCAGTATTATGTGTTACAAGGGAATGATCTGAAAAATTGGTATTTTACAGGACCTGTTTCGAAGTGACATACAATTTTTTTGAAACAGGTCCTGGAAACTACTAATTTTTCAGATAATTTCCTTGTAACACATATTACTGAAGATGGGACTGATAAGCTCCGAAACATATCTATTATCATAATCATTTTCCAATAAACCGTGGAGACTACTTTGAGCCTACTCATTTCTTTCATCATCTTTGAGAAATGGACTTTTTCCTGAAATGTATGTTCGTTGTTTTTTTAAGACTTGTTCGTTGTTGAATTCATAAGTACTTGATTGTATGATGATTTCCTTGCTAAATTAAGTTCAATATATTTGTTTTCTTCCGTCAATTCAAACAGTAGACTTCCCCTGTCACACAGCCATCCAACAAAAATAATTCTATGAATATATTCAGTGATGACAATATCAGTCATTCCATACTCATATCCCATTGAAAATCATTTCATAATCTGAATCCACGTTCATTGGTATCAATCGAAACAATATTCAAGGAATCATGTACAATCCTTTGCAGAATAGAGTCAAATAAAACTTCTCCTGAGCAATAAAGACTTCTAATACTCGGAATTTTCGGATTCCTTGGATTAGCTGGACAAGGCTGCCGTTGGTATTGGCCAAAGGTACTCCCCAAATTGAGGGACGGCCGGGTTGTACTGGAGGGTTTTCATATACTGTGTGAATAGGTGAATGTGTGGATATCCTAGAACGATCCGCTGACTAATGACGACCTGCTGTACTGACACATGATTATTTGGTTTTCTCAATAAGTTCGTGTACATTTAACTCTTTTCCTGGTAGAAACATATAGTGCAGGTGTTTTTCTCTCGACAATTTGTTTTATTATTTTATTTTATCTTAATTATTCGCGTATTTGTTCCTAAATGAAAATTGAGATCACTGACGGAATTTTCCGTGATTCCATTTGGGTCCCTTTGGTCATATACACCAAACCAATAAAAACAATATTAAGATAATTTTAACTGAACAACACTTCATAGAAAAATTATTTTTTCTCCGATTGACAGCAAATATCAATTTTGCAGATACATATCAATCAGCAAAGTATTGATTTTCCTGCCTAGGCAGCAAAGTAAGGACTTTCCTGCTTAGGCAGCAGAATAATTATTCTCAATGGGAATAAAACATTCGACATTTTTTGACAAAAAAAACATTCATTAGCAATTATTACATAATACTTTCAACTAGAATTTTAAAAACATATTTTTAGTTGTTATTAACATTGATAGTAAAATTACTACAATTTTGAATAAATAGGACACCTTTTCTTTCCTCAGATATCGTTTTCTTTACATTCACTATATTACCAGTTTGATTCGCCCCATAAGTGGTTCCTACATTAGTCAAAACTTTTTCACAAATACTGGTTTTACTTGCCATTGAATCCTCAATGTACCCTTCTGCTATAGTTGAGGATTACCACCCACCATGTCTTCTCAACATTGTTATGCCACCTCCTGAATTCACAAGTAAAGTGGCAGAACTTCTACGGAGGTAGTGTCCCGAATATTCTTTAGCATTCGGCAGCTTTAAATGGACAGCTATTTCTTGAGGTATTTTACCAAATTTATGGATACCAACAAATTGCTCTACGGATTTACCTTTCACGTATTTAAAAAAAAATCTTGTGTCTTTCAATTCAGCAGGCCCAAAAAGAGCTATCTACTTTCTAACAACATCTAAATATTTCATTATTAGGAAAAACCTCGAATTCTTCGTCTTTGTGTTCAATGATAAAAAGTTTCTGGCAGATAGACCCTATTACAACTTGCAGGAGTTTCACAATGATAAATTTGATTGACAGGGTGCATATTTGAATCCATGTAAGTTTTTGAGTTGACGTCACTAAGTTGCAAATGTGTTTGTGTCTAATGTATAATTGATTTTGTGTGTATACATGTACGTGTTTATATGTAAATATATGTCTATATATGTATGTTTTGTGTATATGTATATATATATATATATATATATATATATATATGGGCGTGTGTGTACGTATATATATTTTTTTTTTACAGACTACTTCAACTGCGATCTATGGCCTTAAACGGTGTCGTTCCTGATGGTTTATATGTTCAACTCTTATTTTTAGATATTTTTTATGATTTTTTATAAATCTTGTAATCATCAGTCATACTACTATATTCAAGCTTCGTCCACAAGATTTGCTCTTTAATGATATTGAAGTATATTTATTATTATTATTATAGGGATACCAATAGTTTGTTGTTCATATCTTCAATATTTTCTAACTTTGAATTCAATAGTAGACATGCACCCGCAATTCCAAAAATCAATGCAACCTAAAAGAATGGATTATAAGCATTTTCACTTCATCGTATGAATATCTCATTTAAAACTTACTTTTGCTTATAAATATTCATCATTTGGAGCATCCAGTATAAAGTTGGTAATATCTTGTTTTTCGAAAACTCGGGACTTTTTTGCCTTGTAGCCTTCGGATGCCCGTTTTAAATATGCCCGCAACATCAAATATCTTTCTATATCTATGACATTTCAACCATTCATAGTTGCCTTCAACATGGAATATACAGACCAAACTGTAGAACTCTTCATTGGTTTGGATAATCCACCAAAATAAGCAAGTAATACATTCTCCGAAAAAGTCTTCGCATTTTTCTCCATGCAATAATCCATAAATCGTTTATAATTTCCTTCATATTTCATCCGGGACTTCTCCGGCAACAAATTTGAATCAATATTTTTTGCCACCTCCCTTATTTCTGGAGAAGTAAGTACTTCTAAGTCGCTATCACTGTCCATAATATGAATATACCAATATTTTTCCACAAAACTGTCAGAAATTTCATAATTTGTCAAACTATAATCATTATGGACATATACGTTTCCCTAGCAACCAACCATTCCAACAATTACGATTTCTATCAAATTTCGTTTCAATTTATCACTACAGGAAAAATAAAAAGATTGTGGGAATTATAATAATTTGCAAATACAATATCCTACAAATATCATTATAAGCAATCGGAGAAAAAATTATATGTTCAACTCGGCAGCAAAGTAGATTTACTGCCTTAGCTGAATTCCTAGTCTCGCTACGCTCGGCTATGAACTATCAGCCGCGGCAGTCAATCTACTACTTTGCTGCCTAGTAAAACAAATAACTATATTCTCAATATTTCCCCAAAACTAAGACTTCTTTATCTTGAAGAACAATCACTCTATTCCAACAATAAACCATTTCAATTGGTGAAATTGAATTTCCTGTGGTCTCTTTTGTTGTAAAAATGTTGATATATTATTTGTTCTTGATTAAATCTGATCTTATCAATTTTCCGTAAAACGATACGACATCCCAAATCTCCTTGCGTGAAATGTCCGCCTGGGGGCATCTTATATAATACCTTCCTGGGGGAAACTGTTTTTTGCCTTCTTGAGCGAAAACACAACTTCCGTATAATCCTTTTCCGAGTTAACATCAATCATCAAACTTCCGTAATCTCCAGAATAGTTTTCGTGCTCCGAACAAAGATATAACTAATAGCTCAAATATTGTCGCGTCAGGTGGCACGATCTTAATTATTCTCCTTTGTCACAGACCCACCTACCGGTAAAATCCACATAATATTCGGATAGTTGCAGCCATTATATTCCGGTGATGAATCATATTTGATAATGACCCAGGTTAGAGGAACAGATGACTACCGATTCACAAAATACCTACTGGAATGAGCGCCGAACATTATGACATTTTATCGTCATTTTATGGACGGTCGATAGTCATAAAACGGTATCGATTGAATTGTTTTTCGTAGTTGTATCAAAGTAGGAATTGAACGTATACAAGCCACATCCCACCGTATCACCACGTCAGAAAAAAAACGGAGGGGTAGTTGGTATATATTACTCCGAGGCACAACTTCAAGAGAAAGGACTATAAAGATTTTCTGCAACAAATGCGGGAAAATTTCATTATAGGGTGGATTTGGACGCTATAAACATAATTGGGGTTTCCTACTAACTACCATAAAAGGAATATAACCCATGAAGCAGCAAGCTGAATTGTTTGTGACTGTCACTCGTCAGGACGACTAGCATACCGTTCCACAGACAGAAATGAAATCCAGATATTTGATATTTATATACAGTGCGTCCATGAAGTAACGCATAAATTCATTATTAGCTGAATAAACAATATTATAAAAAATTCCCGAAATTCTAAATTCTAAAGATAATTTACTATGAAGGGTGACCTATTTTCGAGTAATGACGTCATCACTGGTTTTTTGGTGGAACACCACTTCATAGTAATAAACCTTGGAGGGTAGAAAAGAAAATTGTATTTGGGCTGGTCCCACGACGAAAAATTATGTGAGGGATATTTAATTGGAAGCAAATGGTCACTGTGCTTTTGTGAGCTTTGGAAAATGTATTGCCAGTTGCGGAAATATTCTTTTTTTAAGAAACGTGTCCCGCTCTGTTTTTTTTTTTCGAAAGCATCAACCTAGACTATTATATTTCATTTTGAATCATGTTTTACAATTATTCGCCTCAGAAAAACTATTGTTGGGAATGTAACAAATTCTTTTACATATAAATTAACAGGAGCAGCTAATACTTAATGGAAAAAATTATACCGAGATTTGAATTTGAGACTGAAAGTTAACTTCAACACTTCATTATTTCTCAGCAAATTATTCGAATCAATGCCCACTTTTTTCTTCACTATGTCTCCCTATATCTGCTATTCATTGGATAGCTCAGCGCGTTTTGCGGTATTTAATTGATGAGATTTATTGTGTTACGATATTCCAACTAGGCATATCTATTGTATATTTTCAATTTCGCTGAATTGAAATTATTTTCCATATATTGTTCATTTTGTTATAGTGAAACTTGTATACTTTATTACTACTTATATATTAATAAAAATGAAAACACAAAATACTGGCAGACTTTTTTCAAATTCCACCCCAGAAATCAGTGCTTGGGCCTTCTTATAAGATTTTCAAAAAGGCATATAATTACCACCATTGGAGATGCCTTGAATGAAAGCGGCATACAGGAATTCATAGCGATTTTCTGTTTTCGTGTACATCCTACAGAAAAACTCTTCAAGAAAAGCAAACTAAGGACACTCACTTCACTGAATGATTTTAACCGAACTGGGTTCACAAAACTACGACACGTGTTTCGCTATAAAATAGCTTCTTCAAGTGGAGATAATAATAACTCCATAATCACGATGTATCATGTTGAATAATTGAGGCAGGTAGTAGTAGGTATATGAATCTAATAAGGGATAATTCAATGGGTAATTAATGGAACGGGTACTGAGTATATCAATAATAAACATAAAAGGCTAAGAGCGGGCTGCATAAAACCTGACCAATCGAGTAACAGAATGAAATGTTTTTAAAATATTAGTACTCACAGCAAACATAAGAAAAATCATTGACTGCCTGGGCAAAAGTGGCGCATAAGTTTTTTTATGGCTTTTTTTCGGAAAAAGCAACCATAAGAATGCCCGAAATACGTTTGACACTTACTATATCTCAAGTTGGTCAAGTGGTTCAAACCCCAGCTCGGGCAGCTTTTTTTTATTTATTTTTTCGGAATTGAAAAACGACTTGTTTGGGGCGGATATTCGTCCCATAACAAATCATTACTCATGTCTGAGAGCTGGCTGCAGAAAACTTGGCCGATCGAGTAACCCCATGAAATGTTCTCATAAGCTTTCATTTAAATTCATATATGTATGTTTAGTCAAATCTTGCAAGTGAAATTTGTCCGAGAAACTTGAAATTTGGCAGGTTTTCATTATTCTGGTGACAATGCATTACGAAATTTTTGCCAAAGAAAAAACAGAATGGCGGCTCCAATATGGCGGACGAGTTTTGTGGTTATAGCCCTATTCGAATAGAAATGGGTATATGGGTGTTTTTGGGGTCAAAGATTACGATTTTTTTGTCAGAATCTACGAATTCAAGATGGCGGCTCTAAGATGGCGACAGCTTTTGTATTTATAGTCCGATTCCATTCAAAATTGGTGTGTGGGGGTTTTTGGAGTCGGACATCATGATTTCGAAATTCATGAATTCAAGACGGCGGCTTCAAGAAGACGACGTGTTTTGTTATCATGGTCGGATTCCATTCAGAATTGGTATGTGGATTTTTTGGGGACAAAGATTATCAATTTTTGTCAGTATTCAATAGAATGACGAATTTCATGAATGACAAAAAAAAATCAGATTAAAATGATTGAGAAAAAAATTAAGACAAGTTTTCATACACATGCACCAAAAAGAAAAAATAATTTCTCCACTTGTTCCTATATTAAGTTTTCATTAATTTCATTATTGTATATATGATATATATTTATATATATAAATTATATATATATATATATATATATAAAAATATATATATATATATATAAATTATATATATATTAAATATTTAAAAATAAAAAAAATTAATAATTGTTTTTAATGTTTTTTAGATTATCTCTATATAATACTTATATAATATATATATATATATATAAGACTTTGAGAAATAGAGAGTATTGTGCCAAGTATTTTCAACAGGTATAGACGTGGCACTGATGTTTCTTTATAATAGATAAATGTTTGAAGTTCAACATGGTAGTAGTTTGAAGCTGTTACTCGATCATTATAGTAATGAACCAAATAAAGTTTGATGCCAAGGCATTAACGGGGCACTAAAATATATAATTTTTTTACTCTGTGAATATTGAATTTTAAGAGTAATTCCAAGCTGTTATTCCATTGGTATGGTTGCAGTACGGAAAATTGTCCGGAGAGAGAGCACACAAAACTAGTGAACAAATTCTGCCCAGAAACGAAATTATTTTTCTCATGGTCTCTGTGAGTACACAAATGCAGTCAAAAGGAAAACATAATTTCTTTGTTTGACCTAGATTACTCTGTAAGTAACAGATTGAAAATCTTGCCACACAAGAATACCTTTTTTATATTCGCGGCAAGCTTTTGAATCTGTTACTCATAGAATAACCTAGGTCAAACAACGGAAGAAATATTTTTTTTTAATAAAAACTTGTCTTAATTTTTTTCAATCATTTTTATTTAATTCTCTTGAGACATTTATGAAATCCGTCATCTTGTTGAATTCTGACAAAATTTCATAATCTACGACCCAAAAAACCCACATACCAATTCTGAATGGAATCGGGCCATAATAACAAAACACATCGCCCTCCTGAAGCCGCCATCTTGAATTCATGAATTTCGACTAAGGAATCATGATGTCCGAGTCCCACACACCAATTATGAATGGAATCAGACTATAATCACAAAAGTCGTCGCCATCTTGGAGCCGCCATCTTTAATTAATGAATTCTGGCAAAACAATTTCGACGTCCGATCCCTACATACTAATTTTGAATAGAATCGAACTATAATCACAAAACTCGTCCATATTGGAGCCGCCATTTCGTTTTTTCTGTGGCAAAAATTCCGTAATGCATTGCCACCTGCCAAATTTCATGTGACTCGGACAACTAGATGTAGGTCAAAATTCACTTGCATGATTTGAAAATAGTTCATGGTGTTACTCGATGGACCAGGTTTCCTGCAGCAAGCTCTCAGACATGAGAAATGATTTGTTTTGAGACGAATATTCGCCCCAAACAAATCAATTTTCAATTTCGAAAGAAAAAATATGAAAGAAAGCTGCCCGAGCTGGGGTTTAGAACCCACGCTCACTACGCTGCATTCCGTGAACCCGCTCCTCAGACCACTTGACCAACTGGAGAGATAGTTAGTGTCAAACGTATTTCGGACATGTATTACATTTATGGTTACTTTTTCCGAAAAAAGGCCATAAAAAACTTATGCGCCACTTTTGCCCAGGCAGTCAATTATTTTTCTTATGTTTGCTGTGAGTACTAACATTCCATTCTGGTACTCGATTGGTCAGGTTTTCTGCAGTCCCCTCTTGGGTTATAATTTTACAAGCTTTTATTTACTCTCACCTGTCCCGATGTGTGTAATCGAATCTTACAAATTAAATTTGACCCAATTCTAGTTGTACGATTAACGTGAAATTTGGCAGGTGGTCATAGTTCTAGTGACAATGCATTGTGGAATTTTTGTTAGGCAAAAAAACAAAATGGCGGCTCTAAGATGACGGACGAGATTTGGGTTTACGGTCCGATTAGATTCAGAATTGGTATGTGGGGGTTTTTGGGGTCGGAGATTATGAATTATTTGTCAAAATGCATAAAATAAGGATGGCGGTTTCAATATGGCCAACGATCTGTGATTCTATTCAAAATTCGATTCTATTCAAAATTGGTATGTGGGGGTTTTCGGGGTCGGAGATTATGAATTTTTGTCAAAATTCACAAATTCAAGATGGCGAACGAGTTTTGTAATTATGATCCGATTCGAATGGAAATCAATATGTGGGGTTCTTGGCAATGACTTTTTTCTCATTATAATGTTTTTTATTTTCATTATAATAACTTTGTTCTTCATTATAATGCCTTTTTTTCATTATATTGAATTTTGTATCATTTGACATTATATTTTCTTGTTTATCTTCAGGAAACATCATCTTTCAAACCAAAAAGAGTATAATATACTTTCTGGAATTACAATTTCAATGTTTTGTATTGCATGTATTGGGAGCAAAAGTGGCGTGTTTCAATAATTGCAGATGCAATGGCAGGTGACAGATTCTTATCATTCGAAATAATATCAAATTTGTATTCGACAATGACATATCTGTGGAAAAAAAAAGGGCGGCTCTGGAAAGTCCGACCCTCAGTGAATAGTATACTGAGAGGGTATCGTAATCAAGTTCCTGAACAGCATATTTGTATAAATGATCTGATAATTCCATAAACTGGTTCGTGTGGGATAAAACAATACTCTTCCAATGAACCATATCCAGTAGGATAAAAGGCGTTTGTTTTGGCAAATCGAGATGAAAAGGTTTGTGATCTGGTTATACATCAAGGAAAAACAACCTCCACTGAACTTAACAACTACACTCTTAATGAAAGTAATGTTCTTACACTGACTGAGCCATTAGTACCGGGTCAAATTGTTCATTTTGACAAATATTTTACCACATTCAACATGGCTATATAACTCAACAAGAGAGACATAAAATGTTGCGGAACTCTGATGAAGAATAAAGCTGCTGTGTTAGAAACAGATAAATCCCTGAAAAATGAAGGTAGGAGTAGCTATCAACTCATGCTACCCATCTCTCGACTGAAAAACATTGAATTACGTATAGAAAAAAAAAGTTTTAAGCTCACCTTCTAGAAAGTTTAGAAATTAATGAGAGTCGCAATGACCAGATCAACTCAAATTATTCTACTTTGCTGATTTTTTTTTTACTGAAGTGTGAACTCTTATTGGTTATAATCCCCATTCTTACTCTGTCATGAATTGTTCAAACTTCTGCTATAAAACTGTGATTTCGATACATATCAGAAATGCAGAAAGCAGAATTTGTAAAAAATCGGAATGGATCAAAAATGTCTATTTTGGCAATAGAGAAACCTGATACAGATTGATCAGAAATCATACGTAGGAACCGCAAATACGATAAAATACAGAGCATTCCTTCTGAAAATAGAATAGAAATGATTTCAATGTGCCTTGTATTCACGTGCACTCAGTGAAGTCAGGAAGATAGCAAACTGCCACATTGATTGGGTATTGGTATTTTTCTTAGATCCATCTGAATATACGTTTCATGTTTATAATATTTGGGCTGATAAAACCCTCTTTTTGTGCATCATTGGTGGGCTATTCGTATTATCGCGTCAATTTGGTCGCAAAGTTGCCTATCGATCCGGTAGAGTATCGAATAAGCAGTGATAAAAGTTTCCGAAACCCACATTGGCGAAAGTCCTGATTCCATCCATGACCGGAACTCACATGTTCGTTGATTAAGAACCAGCAAAAGCGTGTATATCTCTTTGGGCGTTTCATTCGCTCTATAAAGCAGTGAGAATGAACGATTCGGGGGTCCATAAAAGACTTAAATCTGGACAAACCTACAACGCTGGAGAAGATAAGAGCAATTCAATCAAGGGCAGAGTGCCAACATAGAAGGGTTAATCTACTGATCGGCATCCTAGGCGAACGAAAGAGACAAGGAAATTATGGCCTGATGATTTGTTGAGATGGTCCTCAATCTCCTGCGGTCCCTTCCGTAGGGTATTGTGATTTCAAAATTATGCATGAGAAGGTAGCTTCTATTCCATACCGTTATATTATCCTACGTTAGCTATCTACATCATTTGATCAAGATATAATCTACCGCGTGTATTGTTAAACTCGTACCAAGATTGTTAGTGACGAAATTAAATTATATATATATATACCGCGTGTTCATTCCATATTAGAGTACGTCACCTTGTTTTGAATAAAGATAAACATTGAATTATTATGTATGTGAAAATTGAGGCAGGAATAATGTGTCAAGATGTTATCAGTTATCTGTTGCTCCTATCATTATAAAACATATCATACAGTCATGCATTGAGTTATCATGATTCACCGGTTCAGCGAGAAAAATTGAGAATTGTTTGACAAAGAAGTATCAATTGACGGAATTCGAAACCGAACCTGACGAGCATGATTGATGGTGATTCTTTTCTGCGGATGATGGTGTTAGTGAGAAAATTTATTCACTGTACTTTGGAATCAAACTCCCATTTTCCAGTCACTACAAAATAATTAATGTCATAGACATAGTCTGATATCAGTGGAATCAATTTTACACCTCTTGCAGAAAATTGTTTTTCAGTATGATGTTTTTCGACCTTACTAGTTGGTCATCCTCAGGCACTACAAGGGGGTTCGTGATTATTACTCAAAATAAATAATGAGGTGTATCGTTGTACAGACGAAGTGAAAAGTCCTCTTACTCGAGGCCGTACCTGGGAAATCTGTAAAATATATCTGGAATAAGATGGAAATCAGGTAGTTTTGTACATGCCACACACTATTCCACATTTTACAATTTTATTTGGATACCTGATTATTCATTATCTGACCATATACCAAGCTATATTTCCATAAAAACAATACATTGACTTCAAGCAAAACAACTAGATGGCCCAACTGCAATCCTCCTAAGATAGAGACGATCATCTCTACATAGGCGTACCGACTGAGCTGGAGAAAGACCATAAAAGATAGGTGAATAGTGTATTGAAAAGGGGTAAGAGCATCATAGCCGCAGTTTATTGTTGTGATAGGTATTTGTTAAGCAGATAAATAAAAATAATAATATTTATAATTATATAAACAAATACAACAATATTGATACATATATATATAAATAGTGATAAATATTTGTTTCGAATGAACTCTTTGAAATACGTCAAGCTTTCGACTATGTTTATTGCCTTCCTCAGGATGACTAAAATTATAACATTATCAGTCTTAATGTTATTTCACTCTCTACCAATTTACCCTTCACATTGGTTAAGAAATGCATCTCTAAAAAATAGGCAAACATTGAAAAGTTCTGCCTTCTGGATGAATCTTCTTTTATAAAAAAATGTGTTTTGTATTCGATGAAAAATTCTATAAATAAATTTTTGGAACTCTATGGGATCAAATATATCTCCTATTTTGGCTTATTATGTTATCGATGATTTGCTAGAAAATTGTGTTTCACGAATAAAATTCAACATATACTTTATAAAACGTTTTATTGATTATTTGATTTCATCAATACCATCTGGAAGTACTGATGAAATTCTGTAAATTTTTAATGCTTATGACAACAATATTCAATTCACTATAGAAGAAGAAACACAAACTAATCTGAACCCAACAAAATACAATTTTCATTAAATGGTACAGGAGTAATGTAGTAATAGATTTATAAATTATATTTTATATCACCCACAAAAAAATTAAAATAAATTTAGTGATATCTATGAAAAGTAGAATCTTAAAAATCACTCATGCTAGTCTACAATAAGAATCTTCAATCGAACTATGGAGGATGTTATTAGAAAATTCATATCGCAAACAACTAATTACTAAATTACTTTTAATTGAAACTAATTCATTGGTCTTCCAAAGATTCCAGATAATTCTCATAATGAATGAAATAGACCTCCTCTCTTTAGATCACTTCCACATATCCATGAACTTTCTCCTAAATTAATCAATGTATTGAAGAATAAAAACTTCAAAATTGCAAACAAAAAATATAAAAATGATTTCAAAATTACACACCAAAGTGAAAAGTCCCATACAAAATAACCAAAAGTCTAATGTATATGAGATCCCTAAGGATTGTTCTGAAAAATATATTGGCTAAACCTCCAGAAGTCTCAATAGTCGAATTATATCCGATAGAAGTGACTGTAAACAAAACGTAAATTCATGCGCACTTTTGGAACATTTTAATCAGAAATACCATCGAATGGACTATAATAACATACAAATTTTAGATGTCTGGAATAATGTAACCAAAAGAATTTTTTTAGAAATGGTTCATATCAATTCTAATGAATAAAAGAACTGATTTGAATAATCTCACTGAAATTTATACATATTTACTGAAATTGAATAAAAATAATGATATATCACCCAGTATTCAAAATTTTCCAACTCGATTTATAAGAATATACAATTGTCACTGTCATAAGAAAAAAATTCCATGTTTCTCATATGTAGTAATTTTATTGAATCTCATGTTAGTAAGAACCTGAATACCAAGCAATTTCATATTATTATTCATTATGGTTCATAATTTTAGTCGTCCTGAGGAAGACAATAAACATAGCCGAAAGCTTGACGTATTTCAAAGAGTTTCAGCCTGACTACATCCCCACAGGAAATCTACTTCTATATATATATATATATATATATATATATAGGTATATATAAATATATATATATATTATATATGTATGTATATATATATATATATATATATTTATAATCACGATCGTTCCTTCCATCACCTAAACAACCGAATTAATATTTCCAAACGTTCAAACAAGGACCTAAAGAACTATGATACCCAAACAAAGAGCTAAAATAACAAGGAAAAACATGTTTGACATCCCAGAATTCTCGTTGCCAAGCAATGGTGTTGAACAACTATCAAAAATGTGTATTTGAATACAAATTAATAATGAAAAAAAACAAACTGATGAAGCCTCTGGCTATAGGCGAAACGTCTTTATAAAAAAAAATCTGGTATATTTATTTGAATCCCAAACCCAAGAACCACAGAAAATAAAAATATTAGCAAGATTCAAGAACCTACCCACCCAGTTATATATATATATATATATATATATATATATATATATATATATATATATTATATATATATATATATATATATATATATTTATATACATATATATTCATATGTGTGTTTGGATGTACTCTCAACCTCCTGTATCTGACGTTCCTGATGTTTCACATGAAACCCAAGGCAATGAAATTATTATTTTATATCTTTGCAAATCTGAAAATCTGTGTATATGCAATAATCATGCAGTTAAAAATATAAAGGAAAGTCTTTGATATCGCTTTATGCAAAAATATTCGACCATCTCTCTCTCTATTAGAGACTCTCTCTATTAATGAATATAATACCATCTTTAGCAAACTTATTGCAAACATTTTCCACAAGAGCATATGACTATAATAGCAGAAAAATTGTTTCATGAACTATCTTTCCAAAACTCATTGAAACCGTGATATTTCAGTGTGAGAACTACATTTCCCATCGATTTCTGGAGATATAACCCGAACCCAAGTTCATCACATCAACTCCAGTAATGGTTCTGTTACAGTCTCTTTAATTTCAAGTGAACGGAAAGATATTCAACGTAATCCACAACGCGAAACTTTGTTTTTTAAATCCAATTTAAAAGTTCTCCATCGCCAATTCCTAATTATTCCAGAGTATCGCATGTCATTAATTCGGATCTGCTGATGAAGTCCCGGTGGATGAGGTGATTTGCATTCTTTATCATCACGCGAAACTTTTCCCGAAGTTCTCGAAGAAGTTCACGTGTGTTTTCATTATTCACAAATTCAACATCATTAATTTTCCAGCATTGCATCCGCAAAGAGATTGTGTGAAGGTACAAGAAATAATTCAGTGGCAGCTATGAAAAATGAACCCAACTACAATGAAAAAAGGTCATAACTTAAGCGAGAATTCAACATTGATAAACCGTTCTCCAGTGAATTACGTGTCTTTAATATCCCTGCCTATATAGCTGGTGGATGGAGGAAGCATACTTTTCTGAAATACCTCCCCAGATTCATTTTCTCCTCGATTTCAGTACAATGCACGTAGTCTGCAATGTTTTATAGGGGAGTAAATATTTACACTGTTCTAATTTAAAATATGATATCGGTATATTCTGGAAAAGCTTGGTAACATGTATACTTTTCGAAATACTCAGTGGGTACAGCATCGATAAACTGGATGGTATGTATGCTCGTGGCAAGATCGGTTTGAATAAATCAGAAAATTTTCGTCAAGAAACCTAGGAAAACACGAATGCTCCAGGATCACCTGTTACTCATTTCATCGTTAGTACTCGTAATTGAGGCCTTCCCGAGAAAAGCACCTGATAGTCCTCCAACAGATATCTGTGAAATATGCATGAATGGTACATCTCAACCAAACTTTTGAATCAACAAATCACTAAATGAAGTGTTCTTCTCCCAAATCTGGAAAACCAACCCATATAATAGTCCTCCACAATTCAGGTGATGAATATCTTGTAGAGTATGATCGGCCTATTTCCAAATTATATACAGGGTGTTTCAAAATTCAGTATCAAGATTTCAGGGGCGTATTTTTCAGGTCAAAATAACACTTTTTTTTTCATAAACAGGTATCCGCAAACGCTTAGTTACCGATCTACAAAGCGTTGAAGTTTAATTTTTTTTTTATTTTTTTCTATAGCTCTTTCAGCTTTTGCGATATTGAGATCAACTCCAAAACATAGGTTACGCTTCAGGGTGAACATCATCCTGTATGCCGAATGATTGTGAGAATCGACAGGGAGATATTTTTTCAGGGGTCAAGCCCTTTTTTGTCCCATAAATTTTTTTGTCGTGCGCCGCTGGTAGATACTAACGTATGCAATTAATTCTTTGTTTTGTGTATAATTTTTTTTGTAAAATGTAGTTTTTTTGCATCTGCGACCGTTATCGGAAAAAAAAGTTGAATAAATTTTTTGTCATTCGATAGCAAAGGGGCCTATTATCACAATGAAAACAAAAAACGCTACTTATTTGGTTTGTGATCTAAATTACAAGTTTACTTGAACATTACCTGAAAAAAAGAAACCTAACGAACCTCGACTTTCCATAAAAGGTGCTGGAAATGATCTCCTCCTTCTGCGATACAACCCTCCACTCTTCTTCTCATAGACTACCGTACGCGTTCTAAAATTCCGGGAGTGTTTCTTACGGTGTGGAAGTCATAATTCGTTCAGTAAGAACTTCGATGGAAGGCACTGGTTTTGCACCATAAACTAGGCCCCTTACATTTCTCCATAAAAAAACTTTTTAACAAAAAATTAAACCGACGAAAAAATCAACTGAAAAGCAAAAACTAAAATAAACCTTTTCAGTCCTAATGATAATTGAGCTCCTAAACTAATGTAAGTAACTGATTTTGAGTCGGCGCCAAACAAACAATGATCGAAGATTATTATCTATGAAAGAAGTCATCGAAACGCAGCCGTGCATCTCGCTGCCATCATTTTACGCTTCGCCTAATTCAATTGCTAGTTTGTTTGGCGCCGACTCAAAATCAGTTACTTACATTAGTTTAGGAGCTCAATTATCATTTAGACTAAGAAGATTTATTTAATTTTTTGCTTTTCAGTTGATTTTTTCGTCGTTTTAAATTTTTGTTAAAAAGTTTTTATTTTTTACTTTTCAGTTCCGTATTTTGTCGGTTTAATTTTTTGTCAAAAAGTTTTTATTTTCCAATTTTTTGTGGCTGAAATCTACCAATTACTACCTACTTGTTTTTTTGATTACTTCCAAAATACTTACTTACCCACCTTACTTCAACTATTACCAGTTAAATAATATGATTATCTATTGAAAAGGGAAACATTCTCAATTGAATATTGATAGAAGGATTCTTCTGTGAATTGAAAAATCCACGATTGAAATGAAGTTATTTTTTGTGAATGTCTAACAGAAAACAACTACTTCCCCGGCTAAAGCCACGCTGGACATTGAACTACATCTGATAGATATTCTGAAAAGGCCCTAACTCAAAAGAAAAAATCTGAAATTGAAAATTTGCATTTTCATTCAGATAGTTATTTGATTTTCTATTCCAGTCTTAATTAAGATTTTTTTTTGTTTTGAGTTAGGGTCTTTTTAGAATATCTATCAGATGTAGTTCAATGTCCAGCGTGGCTTTAGCCGATGAAGTAGTTGTTTTCTGTTAGACATTCACAAAAAATAACTTCATTTTAATCGTGGATTTTTCAATTAACAGAAAAATCTTTCTATCAATTTTCAATTGAGAATGTTTCCCTTTTCAATTGAGAATGTTTCCCTTTTCAACATGAATACCCCACAAGAGGATCTTGACGATGGAAGATAGTGACTAAAGTTTATCTTTCAGTCGCAGATGATTCCACATCTGATTTAATGAACATCCTGTTTATATTTTCAACAAATCAATGATTATCTACTTTTACTATTTGTTGTGATATAAATTATTTTCGTTGTTCTGGTTAGTTTATTTCATTACTTCGTATATCATTCCATCATCTCATAAAATATACTGATTTTGACGGAACAAGAATAATGTCAGTAGCGATCTGTCATTGTCAACTACGTATGTGTGTGCTAATGTTCACTAGTGAAAAATCAATTATCCCCTATTTTTCTACCCGTGAAGGTGGCTAACTCCTTTCGAAATCCAAATATAGGATATACCCTATCTATTAAAAGAAGAATCATCCAAATCGAGGAACCCAGTACAAAGTTATGCCTGATAGAATCGGTTAACGGACCAGAATTCAGAGGGTGAGTGATCAATATCCTTCATTTCGCTACCCTTAGGGGTGGATTTGATCTTTTAAATTCGAATGGGACCAAAGTCGAAGTACACCCTATCCACTGAGAAAAGAATTATCGGAATCGGACGCCTCAGTAAAAAGTTATGCGTGATCATACATAAAAAAATATGATGGAAAAACAGAAAATATACGGGTCGAATAGAGAACCTCCTCCTTTTTGGTTTCGTCGGTTAGAAAGAAGTCCAGCTGGTTGCAATCTGGGGACCGTGGGGGCCAAGCAATTGAACCTGCTCTGCCAATCGACTGAATGGAAAACACTTTATCCAAATAATCGCGGACGATGACTCGAAAATGAACTTGTGAAGGCAAGTCCTCCACTTCGTTCTGTAGAAAGTTTGAATATATGGCACCATTTAGAATTCACGGTAAAATAGAAGGACCAATTAGTATCTCCCACTATTCCTGACCATATGTTTACGCTGAACTCTTCCTGGTGTCGATATTGTCTGATTATGTGTGGATTTTCTAGTGCCCAAATATGAATGTTGTGATAATTCACTACTCCGTCGCATGTAAAGTGAGCTTCGTCGGTGAAAGTATCCATCGGGAGAACTGCAAGCGCCGTGGAAAATCTCGCGGAAGCAAACCTTGGACGCGCTGGATATGATATGAGTATAGTATGTTTTCGTGTGAAACCCTCCAGACAGTTGAATGGGAAACATCCAAACCCCGTGCTCTTTGTCGAGTATTCATTCCAGGATTTACGTCGATAACATCTAAAATATCTTCATCTCTCACTGGGTTGCGGTCTGCCAGCATCGTGCCTTGGAGTCTGAAATCTGCCGTATTCCCTAAGGTACTGAGGGGAACTTATAAAAGTTCTTTAGTTGGGAAGTCGGCGCTTAGGAAATCGTAGCGCGTACAACCTCTGAGCTTCAAGTCCGTTACCATTAGCCAGACCATAAGCAAAATGGATGTCAGCCAGATACTCAAATGGATATGGTTCATTTTCCATTTTAATGTTAAACAAATACACGATGAGACATCCACCAACTTTCAGATAATATCAAGACAAACCTAAACGTCAAAATGAAAATAGCAGTCAAAGCCCACTAATTCTCTTTGTCATTGTTTCGTTGAGAAATTCAATTAACTCTAGCGAATTACAAAAAATTATTTTACTTTTTTCCCGATAACTAAATAAAATTCATCCCAAAACAAAGGTGTATTCGATTGATGAAATCATTATATTGCGGTGACAAAATGGATTTCTCGATGCTATGCTAACATTTCTTCGATTTATGAATATATGTTCATCTATCGAAACAATCTCCAACTCATATTGAATGAACATTTGTTTCAACAGAAATGTAATATTTATTTGAATCAAACAACAGAAATAGATTATAGAATATAATATTGGTTGAATTACAAGCTTTCGCATAATTGACCCTGACTCATTGAAAATGTTACCGAATAGCAAAGCCAATTTATCAACATCGCGACGTCTGGACTTAGATGTCTGGTGTAGGTTCGGTTGCCATATTTGTCAGTTCAGTGGATTGACAAAATGATTACTCATTTGAATAAATATCTTCAGTCAATTTATCAATTATAGATTTCAAATTGATGAATGATTCATCGTCCCAAGAATTGAATATAGTTGGATTTAACGGGAATTAGGACCTGGGAGTAAAACTATTTTTTTATCGCTGACGTTTCGGAATGAATTTATTCCTTCTTCAAAGCTGAAATGACAATATTCACGTATAGATTGAAACAAAGAAAATATTTATGTCCCACCTTTGAAACTGAGTTTTTCCTGCTCATGGATTCAACTGAAAAACTGTTGGGTAGTTGATACAAACTCTAGCACAAATTGCACATTAAAGACTTCAACATTGTATATAAACAAATACAGACACGTTGAAATGAAACAACGCACAACCGTCTATGGTCAATATGCAACTGATCATCCCACCTGAAATATTCCAGCGCTACATAAATAAAGAAACGAAAAAAACAAAACAAAACAAATCTTTTGTGTATCATTATTCAGAAATCTGTTTTTCTTTTGAACCTTTCCAGAATAGGGGTGTATATTTTTGTCAGGTTTTGTATATCACTTTTTTGGTTTACGCAATTAGCATGGAGGTAGGTCGATTTCAATCATCTCTTCCAACAATCTCTTTGAATAAGTCATCTCTTTTTACCAAAATTTTGACTGAATCGAAATGAAAATTGCACGACGATTCAAAATGATGTGCAGCAAGTGCTATTTTTTATTTTTCATTTCTATTCTTCACAGCAATCATATTTTTGTTGATATATTCTGGTTTTTAGGTATTTTTTAGTTTGCCCTATATAACATTTCCCACATTCACAGGAAATACTATATATTACACATGAATCTGATTCAGCTGGTATCTCATCTTTCAACTGCGTAAATAATTTTCCTTCAGTTTTCAAATTGTAAGAAGCAAACTTGTGAGAATCAGTTGATAAACATTTTTTAATTTTATATGAGAGTCCATCTAGATATGGAAATTTGAAATATTAACACATTTCTTTCGGGAACATATCCTGCCTATGTGTTCTTTGACGTTTATTATGATACTATTGATTAATTTCGTGGGGTAGTAGTTTTTTTTCAACAAGTTCTTCCGAATGGAAATAATTATCGGTAAGAGTAAGTACCCTTGAAATTAGGTTAGAGGCTGTATTAACCTTTTGGCTGAAAGACTGTTCTGATAAGTTATTAAAAATTCTCCCCGAATTGGTAGGTTTCATGAACCAATTGCTCAGTAATTTCCCATTATTATCTCTTATGATCTGGAGATCCAGAAATGGCAGATTGTTTTCTTTTTCTATTCCTAATGTTAACTGAATATTTGGGTTGAAACTATTGAAAATATTTTAAACTTCATCAGATTTGTCAGCTGTGATAACAAGAATGCAATCATCAACATAATATTTGATGAAAGTTATATCAAAAGGTGATCTCGATGTTATTTTTGTAACCATATAATTAACTATAATCGCCAACACAGAATCGGCTGGATTTCCCATAGCTGTTCCTTCTTTTTGTTTGTAAAATGTTCCATCAAATGTAAAATAAGTTTAGTCCAAAATAAAGTCAATTAATTTGAGAAGAATATACATTGGAATATCTGTATAAGCAGAAATTATTTTCCATTCTGATATCAAAATCTCTCTAATCAAAAGGAGAACAAACTGCCGTTTCTGGATCTCCAGATCATAAGACATAATAGTGGGAAATCACTCAGCAATTGGTTCATGAAACCTACCAATTCAGGGATAATCTTGAACGATGGCTATGCGTGATTTTTGTATTGTTCGTTATGGTCCTGAAAAAGTTTTCTGGAAAAAAAATTCGGGACAATTACAAAGGGAAGTGGGAAAATTCGAACAAACTGCAAAAATCATAATTTTTGTATGCACTCTCGATCATAGCTGACGATAGGAACTACATATTTGAATGATTATTTTTTCATAAGTAAGTGTTTTTCCATGAAGAAGGATTTTCCGTCATCCATTTTACTGTAACTTGCCACTAGGTGGCTCTGCAGTGCACCAACTTCTATACCGTTCAACCAATCGCCATGAAAGTTGATATACACAGATATTTGAAAACGGAGAATATTTCCACGCTATCCATAACGGGATAGCGAGATAACGGGATAGCGGGATAACGAGATAGCGGGATAACGAGATAGCGGGATAACGGGATGAAGGAATAACGGGATAACGGGTTGACGGGATAACAGGAAGCGGGCAGAGTCAGAGATGTAAACTAAATGAATCAAGACAAATAAAAACAAAGGAAAAAAAATCTACGCGAACGAAAGTTTTCAGGAAAAATAATTTGGGGAATATAGAAATTTGAATAGGACAACGTCTGTCGGGGCAGCTTGTTTGTAATATTGACGGAATTATAGTGTAATTTGTTGTCAGTGAATTACATGTCCGCTTGCGTAGTCAAGCTAAAGAATTAATATTTCGTAAATGCGAATAATAATAATAATGTTTATTGGCACAGATAAAAGATGTTTACAATCAATTAGATTAAAATGCAATATACATTGGTGAGTCACAGAAGTGTATAACAACTATGAGTTGTTATAGTACTTGGGTGTGACTCTGTATGCGCTACTAAATAATAAAATATGTTTACAAACAATTAATGAATGTAATTGTTACTTTAGGGATAAGATAATGTATAAATGAACATAATAAATAAATTAATGAACGGACAATACAGATCACATTTAAAATTAGTAACTAGTGGAATATTGAATTAAAAAATGTAAATATATATATATAATAAATGCAATAAAATTATAAAATAATCTAACAATAAACGTACAATTTTAATTACAAACCAATAAATGTAATAATGATAATGATAAAGTTTATTTGCATGAAGGATATTTAATGTTGCAATATTCTGTATTTTGATTCACAATATCATGAAAAAAAGATCTTTCAGTTTTCGCAATCCACCTTTTAGCCTTTTTGCTGAAACTATGCTTGTTATCAATATATTTCATGAAATCCGGTACCAAACTGTACGTTGTCCTATAGTTTTGTTACAGGCTGGTAATATAACCGTATTATTTCTTTTTCTCCTATCATAGTTATTATTAGAAGGATGTAATACAATTTTTCCTTTTTTTATATTTTTTATAATACTCAAACAGAATAGTGCTTATCGTTTACTCCACCCCATCCTATTATACCATACTGTAGTTGGGATTCAACCAAAGCGTAAATATAGTATTCAAAAATTTTTGGTGTCCAGAAAATATCTCAGGTATTTGAATCTGTATAGCAAACTCCTCAGTTTTTCAACAATTTTTATTTGTAGATCCCATCTCAGATGACGATCTATTACAATGCCGAGGTATTTTATTGATTTATCTTCCGGTATTTCATAGCTGTTTCCTATTTTAAGTGGTCCTATATTCGGTAGTCCATTTGAATAGGAAGAGAATGGTAAATATTTTGTTTTTGTGAAATTGACTGTGATTGCCTCTAAACCATTTTTCTATTCTATTGAAGTCTTTTTCGACAATTTCCTTCAAATCTCGCAAGGTATTTGATTTATACAGAATGACTGAATACTCTGAGAAAAAGTGTTCTTCAGTATAATAACAATTAAATGTAGCTGCAAAACAATATTTATTACTAATTAGAATGAGTGAAAACATTGTGAGAAAAGGCAAGAAGTGAAAAAAAAGATTTACACATGTAAAATAAATATTTGGATCGAGAATTGTAACAGAAGGTATATAATTTTTTCATATTCAATTCATTAGTATCAGTTTATTAGAATATTTTCGTGGTAAATGGTTTTATATTATAAATTCGTTGATAATGGTTGGTTGGCAAGACAGAGGGCTTTCGCTTGAGGTATTACTCAACACTGATACCCTTCCTGATATAGTTGGATTTAACGGGTATTAGGACCAGGGAGTAAAACTAATTTTTTATCACTAACGTATCGGAGTTAATTTATTCTTTTTTCAAAGTTCAATAGTTTTAACCCAAATATTCAGTTCAGAGTTAGAAATAGAAAAAGGAAACAAACTGCCGTTTCTGGGCAATTACTCAGCAATTGGTTCATGAAACCTACCAATTCGGGGATAATTTTGAATTACTTATCAGAACATTCTTTCAGCCAAAGGTTAATATAGCCTCTAACCTAATTTCAAGGGTACTTACTCTTAGCGATAATTGTTTCCATTCGGAAAATTTAGTTAAGGCGAAGAACTTGTTTGAAAAACAACTTATCAGAACATTCTTTCAGCCAAAGGTTAATACAGCCTCTAACCTGATTTCAAGGGTACTTACTCTTAGCGATAATTGTTTCCATTCGGAAAATTTAGTTAAGGCGAAGAACTTGTTGAAAAACAACAACTACCCCACGAAATTGATGAATAGTATCATTAATAAACGTCAAAGAAATGATAGGCAGGATATGTTTCCGGAAGAAATGTGTTACTATTTTAAATTTCCATATCTAGATGGACTCTCATATAAAATTAAAAAATGTTTATCAACTGATTCTCACAAGTTTGCTCTCTACAATGTGAAAGCTACAGAAAAATTATTCACGCAGTTAGAAGATGAGATACCAGCTTAATCAGATTCATGTGTAATATACAGTATTCCCTGTGAATGTGGGAAATGTTATATAGGGCAAACTAAACAATACCTAAAAACCAGAATATATCAATAGAAATATGACCGCTATGAAAAGAATAGAAATAAAAAAGAAAAAACAGCTCTTGCTGCACATCATTTTGAATCGTCGTGCAATTTTCATTTCGATTCAGTAAACATTTTGGAAAAAGAAATGACTTATTCAAAGAAATTATTGGGAGAAATGATTCAAATCAATCTACATGATAATTGCGCAAACCAAAGAAGTGATACACAAAACCTGACAAAAATATACACCCATTCTAGAAGGGTTCAAAAGAAAAACAGATTTCTGAATCAAAAGATTTGTTTTGTTTTTTTCGTTTCTTTATCTATGTAGCGCTGGAATATTTCAGGTGGGATGATCAGTTGCATATTGACCATACACGGTTGTGTGTTGTTTCATTCAACGTGTCTGTATTTGTATATATACAATTTCAAAGTTTTTAATGTGTAATTTGTGCCAATGTATTTTTATCGACTACTCAACAGTTTTTTAGTTGAATCCATGAGCAGGAAAAACTTAGTTTTAAAGGTGGGTCATAGATATGTTCTTCGTTACCATCTTCACGTGAATATTGTCATTTATGCTTTAAAAAAGGTATAAACTATTTCCGAAACGTCAGCGTTAAAAAAATAGTTTTACTCCCTGGTCCTAATTTCCGTTAAATCCAACTATATAAAATTCAAATCCCCGAAGACTTCTGTCTTATTGTATAGAGCTTATTCTCCTTTTCATAACCATTTCAAAATGAATATCTCCGTTGGAAAGACTATTGATAGTTCAATTGATGTGATTATAGGATAAGATGTATTCCACTACTCCAATTTTTTATGCTCTTTACTTCTGCAGTGACCGGTTCTCATCCGAATTATTGAAGTCACATGTCTATAACTCATAAATTGAATTTTGTTATAACGAATTTCCTTCGGATATTCTGGATGAATATTGAGATACGACCTTCCCTTGTATCTTATGTCTATGAAATTTATGTTTGATATTATCCTGAAACATGGGAATCGATAGTTTTTCATCTACTTCAATATTCAATGCTTCTTCATTCCCTTTTATGTCTGAGTAGTCTGTTACGCAGACATACTTTGAGATTATATTATTTTGTGATGCGCTGTAGGACATTCGTTTAATACTCATGGTCATATGATTGATATCTGAGGTATTGATTTTCTCCGATATTTTCTCCATATCACTTTCAGAGTCTGTGATTATGTAGTTCCTTGTGAAAAAAATGTATGCTTAAACATCATAGCTCAATGACTTGCTATTACCTTTTCATCACATATAGAGGGTGTCCCTCTTTTTCTCTTGGGAATGTATAGATGGGGTCAAAATATTGCCAGTACTTCATATAACTTTTGTTCCTAAAAGCCTTCGTTACCAAGTTATGGGCCCTCAAAGTAACAAAATGAAAAATGTTTTTCTTTGATGACTTTCAGAGTGAATATTCAAAATCATCTGAATTTTGGTGATTGACTAAACAAATGAATTCCTTCGATGAGCTTACATGCAGGAGTCAGTTGTTTTGCTACAAAGTCAGGAACGGACTACCTCCGATGGTCCACACCCCAAAACTTTGAAATTACTGGGATTTGTCAATATGTTTTAACAAAACAAGGTTACCTGGACAATTTACTGAATAAAAGTACTCGTGTGGAAAATCGATCGGAGCAACGATTTTTGATAAAAATGCATTTTTGTTCGACGACATCCAACCTGAGATGTCTACCATTATTCGAAAAGATTAATTTGTAATTAAAATATAAATGATAGGTACAATGTTCATAACGAGTTTTTATCATGCAAACACGTTCACCTAACAAAACTCATGGTGTAAATAATCAATCGCAAGCCTCAAGAGCAAACAGAAATGCAAAATCCGCTACAAAAACAGCTCGATATGACCCCCGTCTCTCTCAATACATTTTCTTAGTCGGCGCAAACACCCTCTCTGCACTTGAAATAGCATGCCAGGGTCGTTTCGTATGACTTCACAACGTAATGTAATTCTATTCAACAAGGCATCTCTGGTGTGGATAGGTGTAGCGTAAACGGGGCTTTTCAGATCCCCCCACAGAAAGAAATCCAATGGATTTAAATCCAGAGACCGCGGTGGCCATGAATATGGCCCACCTCTACCAATCCATCTATTGGGAAAAAATCTAGTTCAGATGGTCCCGCACAATCAAACTTAAATGAGGAGGAGCGCTATCATGCATAAACCACATATCTCTTCGGATTGTTGTTAGGTTTGGAATATCCCATGGGGATTTTCTTCGGCCCATATGTGGAGATTATGAGAGTTGATTACTCCATCTCTACTGAAACCTGCTTCATCAGTGAATATAACAATAAAAGTCATATCCAGGAGCCAATTGGAATATTCCAGTCGTGCTGGAAAATCTCCAGGTGTCATGGCATGTACCTTCTGGATGTGATATGGGTGGAGCAGTTGTTTCCTAATTATTCTATGAATAGTGAACTTGGATGTATCGAACTGTTCTGATAGATTTCTGATGCTCATTGAAGGATCATCAGCGACATCTTCCGACATATTTTCCTCCAATACAACGGAACGCACAGCCCTAGGAGCGCCCTTACCTCCTCGTTTTGACAAAACTGAACCTACAATAATATCGAAATAAAACAACAGGCTCCAATTAATTATCCATCAGACATACCTGTCTCCCTCAAGCTGCGATAGACACGCTCGAACGTTTCTCTTGCCGGTAACATTCGATTGGGAAAATGCTCGGAATACAGACGACAAGCTTCTGCAGCATTACCAAATGCTCGTCCATACAATGCATGCATATCTGCATATTCGTTGAATGTGAACTGTTCGGCCATATCAAAACACTCCAAACTGTCCTATTAGAATATTGACAATACAATGACAACGCACCACTCAACAAAATTTAATCGCATTCCAGTTCTCATTTTTCATCCACACTTATTTTATTTCTTTCTTCAAGTTTTTTTTGTCAACATCTGTGGAATAAATGGAACATAAATTTATTCACCGGATATTTTTCACCTATTCATGTGCAGCCGTTTTTGTAGTTTATTCGTTTGCTTTTTATTAGTTATGTCTTCCAATGTGCGTTTTTTCAGCTTAATTTATCTTCGGGTTAAAGATTTTCCCCCATGGAATTATACTTATCAGTAGAACTCCTCAACATTTGAACTGTGAATACGAATTTGCAACATCCAAATGTTGAGTTTCATGAGATTCAGAAAACACAACACGAAACGTGCTTATTCCACGCTTACATACAAAATATGAATTCGATATTTCATAGTGATGAAGCTTGTTAGTTCAGAAACACCACGAATCTACATAACTTGATATTTCATTTGAAAAAATATCTACATTGTGAATGAAACTTTCAACTAGGTACTGTACTTTTTTTACGACTCAATTTTAGCATATTTTGTATTATCCCTGTTATAAATGTTGTTGAATTAACGTTTGCATTAGTATTTCTACTGTGAAAATTTTTCATCTCAAATAATGGTGGACGATCGGATTTGATGTCGTCGAGTAAAACTGCATTTTTATTAAGAATCGTTGCTCCGATCGACTTTCCACACGAGTACTTTTATTCAGAAAATTGTCTACGTAACTTTATTTTGTTGAAAACTATTGAAAAATTATCTCTCATTTCAAAGTTTTGGGGTGTGGACCATCGGGGGTAGTCCGTTCCTGACTTTGTAGCAAAACAACTGACTCCTGCATGAAAGCTCATCGAAGGAATTCATTTGTTCAGTCAATCACCAGAATTTAGATGATTTTGAATATTCACTTTGAAAGTTATCAAAGAAAAACATTTTTCATTTTGTAATTTTGAGGGCCCGTAACTTGGTAACGAAGGCTTTTGGGAACAAAAGTTATATGAAGTACTGGTGATATTTCGACCCCATCTATACATTCCCGAAAGGGAAAGGAGGAAGTCCAGGGACACCCTGTATTGATCAAATTCTGGAATCTAGTTGAGAATAAAAATAATATTTTTGGTATGTGTATTCCCACCTATTTTTAATGCATCAGTATAAACTATATTATAGAGACTAATCGGAATATATTCATAAAGGAAATGATATGGAGATGGATGTGAAAAAATTCTGGTAATACATTTCTAACAGAAAAAATAAACAAAGATTATCATCGATCATGTCACTGAATGGAGAGAAACTCGAAAATTCCCAGCAATGGTTTTCCGAATTTTTCTCCTCAATTTACAGAATTCGAACTGTGTACAAAGTACAATCTCTATTGACTCTATAAGTAAACTGAAAATACGGCAACAAATCCAAAAACTTGACATATCAAAAAGCTGTGGCCCTGACAATATCCCTCCTATTTCCATAAAATCCCTTGTGAAGTCACTGATCGAACCACTGCAAATAATTTTCAATCACTGATTGACAACGGGGACTTTTCTTGAAGATTGGGAATTTGCCAATATGGATCCAGTATTTAAAAGTGGAAATCAGAGTATGATCGAAAATTTTAGAGAAATATGACTTCTATGTATATTGGAAAATTTTCGCTGAAATAATTAAACAAACGAACTTTTTGTCATGATAAAAAATACCGTAACACATTTTCAACGCGTATTTTATTGTCAGCGTTCCCGTGAGACAGGGCTCTTGCTACTAGTACAAGTAACGCTGGAGTATATGGAGAAAAACCTCGAAGTGGATGCCGTGTACACTGACTTTTCCAAGGCTTTCGACAAGGTCCATCATAATACCTTGCTCATCAACTTGGAGAATTTTGGTGTGCACGGCAGACTGATATGTAATAGGTGTCAGATTGTAAGACTTCATGATAATATCATGTCAAAGGACGGCATATGCCGTTCGACGTCTAGGGACAAGACATGATATGCCGTCGAAGAATAGTGCTATTTATTCAGAAAAGATCCAAACTGCGTTTTTGGGAAAGTCCATTTTTTTTAACTGTCCGCGAAAGTGATATTAAACAAGTAACTTCCGGTATCCCGCAGGGATCACATCTAGGACTGTTGATGTTCTCAATTTTCATAACTGACATTCGTTCTTGCTTTCAACACAGCCATTACTTATTATACGCCGACGACTTGAAGGTTCATACTCCAATACAACAGCAATGATGTATTTCTTCAAAAAGACATTGATCGTTTATCTGATTTTTGTCATTGTAATGCTAACAAATGATCTTCTATATGATTCTTCCGAAAAAAACAAATTTCGATTACACACCTCTCACAAAAGTTCAACACACGAAAGATTTAGGCGTCATTCTCGATCAAAAACTGTCCTTTGAAAAAACCATAAAGACCATGTGGTTGAAAAAGCTCAGAGAAATCCACGCTTTTTATTCAGGAACTGTAAGGATATTAAAATATACTCTTATATAATTCTATTGTTCAATACCCTTTGAGTACGCAACAATAGTGTGGAATTACTTTAATCAAAGTACATAAATAGAATAGAACAGGTTCGAAAGAGGTTCCATACGCTTCCTGAACTTCAAATTCAGAGTAGTTTTCATATACTTCTAGTTTAAAAATTTATAAAATTGACGAACTAGAAAGGAGACGAAAAGTTGCCTTTGTAATTTTTCCTAGATAATTATTGAAATTGGTTCAGAATAATGTTTGATGAAATTATCATTCAAGACAAATGTTTATTACATGCGCAATGAGACTTATTATCATATATATTTTTATGTTAGGATTTTTTTTTTAAATAATGAAACTGATCATAATTATTATTATTAGGTATTTAAGTTATCGTGTTTCATGCTATGTTTGTTTTACAATTTTTCTATGCTTTTTACTATTCTAGAATCTTATAACATGCTCTAGTCAACGCATTTCTATCAAAATGTCAGTCCTGGAGTATCTCTATTGTCGTAAGTATGTGACCAACAATACATTCATGTTGAATACACAATAAAAATAATATGGAAATTTTAATGCATGAAAAAACATTGTATTTCAAGTATATCAAATGATATACAAGTTGGGACATCCTGTATGGTAAATCATATCAGGGGGAAACCCAATAGCGTGCTGTCAAAAACTATGCGAGACAAACGATGAAATATAAAAATTATGAACACAGAAAAATGTCCAATATGAATTTTATCCAAATCTGTAGATATAAGGTCTAGAATAGTGCATTGTAAATAAAATCATTAGAATAAGTTAGAATCACTAATTATCGGATAGAAAGTGGCAATATATTTTATAATTTGTGAAAATGAACAAAATGTGCGGGTTGCCAAGAGAAACGGTAACAAGCTTGGAGGAGATGAAAAATTGTCTTAGAAAACGAAGGCAGTTACGAATTTCAGAAAAAATTATCATCAGAAAAATACAAGAGAAAACAAGCAGAACTATCCTTAAACGTTTTATGAATAATTCAAATACGAATGGAAATATAAGAACAAGAAAAAATCACTCACCTTATTAAAATAACAAAAGTCCAGTCCATACCATTGCCAAGAACGAAAAAGGGGGCTTTTGCAGTGAAGCTGTATTTTCCAGTAAGCACGAACACTTCCAAAAAGGCAGGAGAACACCACAAAGGAAGAATAACGAAGTATTCCATAAGCTGAACCAAATGAAGTCCATTTCGCATCACTGTTTCTTAGTAGATAACTTAGATTTCGAAGGGTACGTCAGTTTTAAGGATTGATTTCAATAAAAACAAATGTTCGACGATTTTCTCCAACCTGTGTTCATCTTTTGATCACCTAACCATATATTTTTTCCACAAAACAGCATATTTGACAAGTTGGCCAAGTTGGCACTACTGACTACTGAATCTGCTGCTGATATTAGAGATGAATCATTCTTCATAGGCGTACCGACTGAGCTGAAATAAGGTGAAAGGATTGTTGAAAAAGAGTAGAACAACATAGCCGGAGTTCCATTATTGTTATGATAGGTATTCATTTTTAAAAATTATTAAAAAGATAGGGAAATCAATGAAACAAATTATAAATTATGAATGAATAATAAAACAGCAATCACAACAATTGGCGACCAACGCGGGCCAATTATAAATGAATAAATAATAAACAACTAATTATAACAATATTCATATATATATATATATAAATATATATATATATATATATATATATATATATATATATATATATATATATATATATATATATATATATATAAATATATATATATATATATATATCATTCTCCGCAATTTTTGCTACTTAAATATATAGAACGAGAGATATACGAATATCTAAAACTAAACATAAGGAAATACAACAATTATGCAGAAAAAAAAGTTATCCAAGACTGTAGACAAGTACGGGCTGAAAAAATTGATGCCACAGAAAATATTATACGAGTTCAAAGTGGAACCCACGATGAGATCCCATGCAAAAATATTCTTGGATATAGAAATGGCGCATTAATCTTTTCATATTTGAAACAACTGAGGAGTTTGTAGGATTTTCATTCTCCTCAAGCAGATTCAACATATATCACTTTTTTCAACCTAAATGTTTTTTTCAAAAATATATATTCCTACCTTCCTGGTTCTTCGATTCGTTCTGATATGAGTCGATTCAGTTATTTCCACATGAATAGATATTTACAAATCTGTTAAAGAGAGTATATAGGAAACACAAATGTCCGTGTAGTTGTCAATAGAAAACGATTCCTTTGACGTAGAAATTCATATAGAACATGTTTTTTGTACTTTCATTCTGTTTGTATTGCAATTCGAGGAATACTCTAATGAAATAAATATCATTCGTGCTGATGGATTCAATCATATGAATTTTAATTTTCAAGCCGTTTGCCCCTAGAAATATTTTCTTTCGTGCTAATTCATGCTTTATTATAGAAGATCAAAGCACTCAAGATTGGCTTTCGTGGTTCAATCAAACAAGGCTCCAAACTGCACTCAATAAGATTTTCAAGCAAAATTATTTCTAAAAAAAGATGTATAAGCGATATTATATTATATTAATTCCAAAAAACCCCGCCCACTCCCTATGAATAAACTTGATTCTGTTGGAATGTACTTCATTTATTATATTCTCTAATATTTTTTTTTTACAGTGTTTACGAGGAAATATATCCTGAGAAGCTCTTGATCATTAAACACTACGAACTATATTCATGGAAACGCTAATATGGTACTAGATTCTTAAGTTTTGGAACTAGTTTGAGGAGAGACAATTTGGTCAATGGGGATGGAGATTATGGAACACAACAGTTGAGACAAAAAGCATTCGATACCGCTGAGTTTCACAATTCTCCGTTTCAAGCTGACATTGTTAGTACAACCAGCGAATAAGATTTGCGAAACTGAAACTGGGGACGATAAATACATCAGGAATGAAATGTCTCCAGGATCTACCTCTGACAAAATTTAGTGTACCACTGAAAAATATTTCTACTGTATCACAGTCGCTGGAGTTTTAATACGATATTTTGATGGTAAGACCTCAATAAACTCCTGAAAGCTGTTGAAGAGCGATAAAAAGCTCCTGATATCCATTATCGTTTTTTGAGAAATCTGAGAAAATTATATTCTGATAATTTTTCAGAATCATGAAATGTTTCTGTAACACTGTCCCTCTGAATACCCCACAAAATTATCAGTAGGTGGAACATACATTTTTTATTCCAGGAATATCAAAATAAATTTCGACTCTGTTCGATAAATGCCCGGAAAGTGCTCTCAGATTCACGTAATTCCGCATCGTTTTATGGATGGGTAAATATTTATTCTCTCCTCAGTTTTCCGCAGAATATTAATATAGCTCGGGAAATGGCGCAGGAAGTGTTTGTGAGAGCTCAATATGGAAAGTCTTCACTTAAGGACAACTAGATTCTCTGAGAATTGATCAGGACTTAAGTGTTGACGTTGCTTCCTGAAAAGAGACGAATATTCACGGAGAATGAGCAATGATTAACCATTGACTGAATAATCTCACTCAGTCAATTATTTGCGGAGTGTGAGTTTTTATATTATTTTATAATGTATTTCCATTGTAGCCAAATACAAAGGGTTAGGTAATAGACTTCGATCCATCCTCATTTTTGGTGGTTTATATTTCTACACGTTACGAAAAGGACCAGTTTTCACACTGAGTTCCAAAGGAATAAAACATTCAAAAAAACGATTTCATGTCTACTTCAGGAAAAACCACCACCTATTGAAGAATTTGAGAATCAGTTCTACAATTTACCTCATTATTTTTCAACCCATCAGAAACAACAGAAAGTTACAGAAATATTTCGCATTTTCTTATCATCAATCCCCGCCATTCTGAATCAACATCGAATTCTACCTTGGCCGATTGAGTATTGGTACAGACAGAAGGACCGTCCAACCCCCAAGAATTCATTCTCACTGATACGTTCGTGTGCATTCATTCTATTATGTCTAGGTATCAATCAATCAAATTACCTTTTGTCAAAGGAGATCCTCCGTGTCATCAAAGAAAAAAAAAAAGAAATGTAAAATTTTACGATGAAATACATTGCTTTTCGCAAAACGTTCATTTCAATACTGTGTGCACAGTAATGAGAAATATAACAGCACATAGATCACTTTCAAATCTGGTAATCTCATTGGTGAGGTAACAGGTTATGACAATGCCATAAATAATCCTTTTATCTCCACAGCTCAAAAGATATTCTGATTCTCCACCTCAGGATATTATTTGAATATATTTTGATATTTGGGCACATTCATAACTGTCTGACGAAAAGAATCCAAATCAAACTTTCAGTTATTTAGAATCTAGAAATGTCATATATACACGTTACAGAATAACTTACAGAAAACAAAACGGAACAGACCCTTTCTGTCTAATCTAACCCCGTTACAGAAAAACAAAACAGAACAGACACTTTTTGTCAAATTTGACCATACTACAGAATAGTGAAATATATTGTTTTATGATAAGGTTGAGTTCTGTGTATCGTTTTTCGGAACACAGCTGAATCTTAACAGGAAATTATATAAAATTTGAAAAATGTGGAAGAAGGGAGTTGGAATTCATCCATTCCTGTTGCTGGCTTCACTGAGAGAGCTCCTGGGTGGTGATAGCTGATTTACTATACCATTCCTATACAAAGCAGGAGAACAGCTTTGCTAATAGGTAAATATAAATTGCTAATTTCTAAAAAAATTCAAGAAAATTGTGTTTTGGTAAACTTTGAACCAAAAATAATTGAATATGAAAGTAGATTCGTCAGCCATGTTTTACAAAGATATTATTATTGTTTGATGCTATAGGTCGTTGATAAGACGTGGTGGATTAGATTTCCTTGATTAGATCTCGTAAACAGATCTTTAATTTTAATATATACGTACAAATGCAGATATACATACAAACTTACATATACACGTACATATGTATATATATATATATATATATATATATATATATATATATATATATACATATATATATATATATATATATATATGATGTGCATTCTTAATTAATCAAAGATTTTGATAAAAAAAATTTAAATTGTGGTTGCGTCTGAAAGAATATATCAATATTTTTGAGTTTGTTATAACTCCTGCACATTGAGGTGAGCGGACAATGAAAATGATGTGAGTTTGGAATAACTATATGGAAGGTTATATTTGATCGAAATGTTATTTGAGGTACATCGAAACAAATTATTATTTATTTATTTATTTAGCATTGCTAATACAATATCGTTTTATCACAAAGATACAGAGATGAGGTGGGTTAGTAAAGATAAATACAATATATAAGAGACATCAATGAATAAATATTAGTAGAAACGTAAAACGCTAATTGTTAGTTGATTAAAATATAGCTCTATTAGCATCAGAGCATGATATAACATAGTTTTAAAAAGTACAGAGAAATCCCTATACCTGAACAATTCTGAGAACAAGAATAGCCTAGATCGCCCTATAGAATGTGACGTTTAATTACTGAAATTGATAGTTTAATATATATTGACGGATACTACTTTTAAAAATATTTATATTACGAGACAGTTTGATAAAATCGGGTAGGTTATTATAGATTACGATTCCAGCATCAAAGATACTTTTTTTCGTGCACATCAGGTTGGTTTGACGAACGTTTATGTGGTTTTTTTGGCGTGTATTATATGAATGTATTTCATCGCGGAACTGTAGATTTGTAGACAAATATTCTGGTAACATATTGTTCATAAGTTTGTAAATAAAAATCATTGTACGAACCTCAATTAAATTCTTAATTGACAGCCAATTTAACTTTATTTGCATTCTGTTCACATTTTCATATCTGTTGGTATTTAGTGACGATAGCAGAGAAGATGAGTCGATTTGGTCATTCACTATTTTATATATGAAGATGAGGTCAATTATTTCTCGGTGTTTTTTCATAGAAATAAAATAGAACTCAGTGATATTTCATAACTGTACCCTCTTCCCGGGTATACTCCATGCTTCTCGAAGAAGGCGAATTTAAGAAATTTCTTGAACCACTTCTATGGCTGTTATACAGGGTTTATACCAAATAAGTGCGAAAGTTTTCAGGGGGTGATTCCTTGTGAAAATGAAAGGTCTTTCATGTAAAAAAAGCTCTCAAACCTTTCCTTGTTACACGCTTCCAAAAAAAAGTTTTTTTTTATTGTTGAAGAGTTGAAGGAATGGCATCATGTGGGCCTGTTGTACCAATAAAAAAGCTACCTATGAATATTTTTTTAAATTTTGTTGTGATCTTTTGAAGGGGTGAAACATGCAACCCCTATCCCATATTTTACCAGAACTTTTTAACAAAACAAAACTTCCAAAGTCAAAAATATCTGTTGAAGAGAACGATCCAGTGCAGAATTTTTTCGACTCCTGTGTGTGCCCGTTAAAGCAATAGTTTCCTAGTGAAAAAATAAAATACCACATTGTGCATGAACGGAAAGTCTAGTAGGTGGCTGTCACGTTTTGTTTGCACAACTTGTGACTCCCATCGTAGTATTTTGAAATCTTAAAAAACTAGTAGGTGGCTGTCAAGTCGCTCTGATTTCAATGTGGTAGTTGAAAGTTCCATTGTGCTTTTGAATCTTCAATAGAATAATTACAATAACGCTGAAATGGGATATGCATTTTATGTATGTCGTGCAATGAAAATTATTTGGAAGCTAGACTATGCATCTATGCAGAGATGTATCCTCGCGCGTGATCCTCATCATACATACATGACGTGTTTAATATCACTTTATTGTGGTCCTTGAAAATCAATAAATTTTTACTTACTTACTTACTTACAATTTTTGCACATCTTCACCAACGTCTCTGTGAAAGAGGAACTTTTCAAAAAAGAACAACTGATTGTGGTCGCCCAAGATCGTCCAGAATTGAGTACAAGACAAATTGCTAACACACTTAATGTTACCAATAAACTAATCTGGAAAATTTCAAAGGATCACCAATTGTATCCGTACCATATTCAACGAGTCCAGGCACTTTTGCCGCGAGATTTCTCCCCATCGAGTAGACTCTTGTCAATGGATTCGAATGATTACCCAAAAGGCTCAATTTTCAGAAAACGTATATATTCACTGACGAATCCAACTTCTCAAGGCAAGGGATAAAAATTTCCATAACAATCATCAATGGGCCGAAATAACCGACATGCAAGTCAAGGAGGTCGGAATCAATATGAATTTTTTCCAGGAGCAGCTTCCCATTTTACTTGAAACTGTTCCACTAGCTGAGCGACCACGAATGTGGTTTATGCACGATGGTGCGCTTGTCCATTTCAGCATAACTGCTCGTCAGTACTTGGACGACGTGTATCCAAATCGTTGGATAGGCAGAGCAGGACCTCAACCTTGGCCTCCCAGATTTCCAGACTTAAACCCCTTGGACTTATGCATCTGGGGTCACCTGAAGTTGAATTGAATGTGTAAATGATTTGAGGAATCGCATCATTGCCGCTACGAGACAATCCAAAACACATAGGAATATTTCAACGTTTGCGCCAGTCTATGAGACGAAGACTTGATTCCTGTCTAATGGTTGGAGGTGGTCATTTCCGAGCAGTTTTTATTACTCCGTTTCGTTTGACCTTGTTGCCTTTTTCATTGTTGTAATACACATAATTTTGTTTTGTTTGTATCTTCAATTTGATATTCTATACCTACATGCCTACATTGAAAGTTCTAACAAGCGGAATAATTTTCCAATTCTGCGATAGAAGTCACAAGTTGTGCAAACAAAAAGTGACAGCCACCTACTAGATTTTTTCGATTCCATTTACAGAAGATCCGTTCATGCACAATGTTGTATTTTTCAAGGAAACCATTGCTTTTACGGACACACCACAGAAAGTGAGAAAGTTTCACAATGATTCGTTCTTTTCAAAACATATTTTTGAATTGAGAAATTTTGTTTCGTTAAAAAGTTCTGGTTAAAAATGGAATAGGGGTTGCATGTTCCACCCCTTTGAAAGATCACAAAACAATTGAAAAAATATTCATAGGTAGCGTTTTCTTTGGTAGAACATGCCCACAGAATGTCATGTCTTCAACTTGTAACGGTACGATCCGTGCTTTGGGCCTAACAGGTTGATATTGTGCTCTTCTAATGTGTAACGCCAATTTCATTCAGATCAATTCCGAATTATGATTGATAACAGGGGGACAGAGGACCTGAAACAACATATTCTTAGGTTGGGACTGTATTTGGTATTATGATATGAATTTTGAAAAGAACGATAGCTGTTAGAGGGGGTTATATAAAAAAAAAGAATATGCTCCAACTTACTTGATGTGCGATTCCTAGTCCTTGTGAATTTATCGGATGGGTGTTTGTTTGATTTCGCCCGGTTTGTTTTCATGTTGTCTGTCATTCAGGAGTCGGAAGTGGTCGGCGTTACTCGGCCTTGAATTATCGTCTTCGTGAAATCGTTGTTTTGGTTCTGATTTAAGTGGCCTGGATGAATGGTTTCATCATTCGCTGTTCATGGTACTTTTGAATGATGATTGGGGTTTCTTTCTGTTGAAATTGAGGTATTCGTCGCGCGTGGGTGGCGATGTAACCAAATTACACTCGTTTCCTGGTGATTGAAGTACAGATTTTGGACTGAAGATAGGTTAGAAAGACGAGTGTATCTCACACCTCAGTCCACCTATCGGAGAGGGACCCAACCTATTTCATACTTGTACCTTAAACGCTCAAGAGCCATTGGCCGAGCCTATTTCACGAACAAAGTCAAATGTATGATTGAATGTTTTTGGAAAGGAATTTTTGTTTAACTTTATCGCTCAATTATGGTTGCAATAAATCCATAATGAATATTGGTTCTGGTTAATCGGTGTATACCCGTGATATAACTTTGATTCAATTTCCTGACTTCCAGGAAATCGGAAGTGAGTACTTTCCTGCTGGAATCTGATTGGCCGTTGATTCCTGCGACAGCGGTGGAGTCATGCGTACCGCCGACAGGGTTGTTTTTTTGAATAGGTAGAAATGGGTGAATGTTTTTTGTATCCCCCTCAAACTTCCGTAAAGTTCCATTTTTGGGAGACAGAAAAGGCAAAACGTGATTACATGCTCTCTTGTAAAATTCAAAAGGAACTTGTGGTATAGTGTGTTTTATCCAGACATCTCTTTCGAGGATTATTTTCCACAAGTTATATATTGAGTGAAGTTGGTGTCGATATTGTTTTTTTTGGTATTTGATGATGGTCATAAATTGAACGAGGCATTTCACTCACACTCTTCCGAGGATTATTCGGATTTCACGTGAGTACGACTTTCATTCATCGACTTTTCATCGAATTCTTTCCTTAACCCAGCTAGCAGGGTGACGTCTAAACACGTCATTATCACGTGAAAATCAGGTCAAATATGTCGAGGTCATTCGGGCCCCAAAAAGTGACGTAAATATGACGTCACTTTGAACACGAATTTGGATCCTTCTGAATCTAGTCATTTTTTCACGTCATTGTGACGTGATTTTATTCACCAACTTTATGTTTTTTAATAATCAAACAACTATCATTGAGGGTAAAATATTTTTCAATTTCTGAAAACGTATAAAAATAAATATGGCAAAGTAAAAAAATACAAGAATCACCCGTTAGCTAAATTTATCTAAATAAATTAGCGGCCATGCGAACAATAACAAAAAACAACCCGAACCATAGCCGACAACAAACGAGAATTGACGAATAAACCTAAACGTCATAAAATAAACACCTCGGCCGGCCCGGCCGGCGTGGCGGTAGTCGGGCGATGATGAAGCAAGATGGTGGTCGGCCATTTTGGTTTTGATTCTTTCTTTTCAACTTCAACCACAGTTTTCAACTTAGTTTGCCAGCCATTGCCTGCTTTTGCTTAAAATTGTATTTCGTGTCGTGGTCCGAGGTCCTGTACCCTATTCGTTTAGGTATTAAACCTCTCACTCATTTTCATTTCGTCATGTTTTACGGCGTTCAATTTGCCGAACCAGGAGCATGAAAAATGGCTGACACCTTTAAAGAGGGAAGTTTGGTGGCCCCCACATAAGCAGCAGGATGTTTTTTTGAGGAGCTTCAAAAAGGGAGAGACTTCAAATAAACAGTGGTGTCTATTTAAAAATGTTTTTTCAAGAAGGTAGGTTCTAGTAAGATAATTTATTCCATTAGAATGGGCACAGCGTAAGTAAATAAAAGGAAATATATGCCTTTACTCCTCCAGTTTTTAAGTAACCTGTTGCATGTGTGCTATTTACTTTCTTTTGGTTGAATCATTTTCAAAATGTGCACGGAGGAATCTAGGAAAATCTACCTAAGAGTAAAATGATTGTACCCCTCTATCTTAACTTTTTAAAATTTATATATTGACATACTTCTTAGACATCATTTGTCTGACAATTGACAGATTTTGAAAAGTTAAGATTGTGAAAACTGTTCTATTATATTTTCATATTTATATGAATAAATAGAGATAGAAACCTGTATTCAAATTTTGTTATAGCTAATTATCAAAAAGCTTCAATAAAATTAAGAAGAGCCGAATAAACTTCTGATGTGGCTACATCAGACATTGATGAAATCTTGCCACTGAAAAGAGCTAGGAAGCCAAACAGACGACTATTTATTGATAATGACTCCAGCAGTGAGTCCAATTGGGATCAATACAATAAAAGGTATGTTTTATATGAAAATTTTTTTAACTTACCAAACAATAATACTAAGCATGCATACCAAATTACAGAAAATATAAGAGGTGCTAACACTTCTGTTCGAAAACATAAGAGTGTTAAGGAGTTGCCACCAAAAGTGAAATTAATAGAATCTAATTTGGAGGAATCCAATCCAGTTTCAGGTATATAACACAATGATAGACAGATAAAATAAATATTACTAAATCTTGATAAATTGTGTATAGTTTTAAGTGTGTGCTTATTAATGTAACATTTTCAGAGAGATTTTCTAAACCCTCGACAGGACAAAAAAATTATTTTGACCATTCAAAAAATGAAGACACCCCAGTTAGAGACAAAGGTATCAAAGATATTCTTTAATGCAGTAACAATGTTTGGTAATTAATAAATATTTAGATTTCCAAAAAAAAAACATATTAAATATCCTGCTGAAAGTAAAGCAACAGAATCAACAAATATTGAACATCCTTATTGAGCAAAAACAGGATCGAGATGCCCCTGGCTTAAAACTGGCCCCTCCTACAGTTGATCTTCCTCTAAAGACGGTTACTGATGTTAATAGACGTGAAGCTTATCTTGCAAATGAAAAAAATCTGGCTGCTTTGGTAAGTGGTACTAAAACACCTTTTTTATTAGTTATGAATATATAATAATGAGTTTATCTTTTAATTTTAGTATATTTATTTTTATTTTAGGCTGCATATTGTGAGATCCTAGGAGGTAAAGAAAAAGTTGGAAAAATAAACACAATTCTTCGCTGCCCAATTTTCAACCAGGTTGCAGCTCAATACAGTTTTTTAGGAACACGAAATCAGAAGCGTCCTTTCGGGACCCTAAAATTGAGAAAAGTTGTGATTAGTAAGTTTCAATTTTATTTATCTTATGTTATTTATATCTTGAACTTTTCATTTATCTTGTCACTTCATTCTGGAATTATTAATGGGCTTAGAGTTACTTTAGGCATCTAGACTTATATAAATTTAATATTCAAGGTGTTAAAAATATAATACACACACACATACATCTTTCTGTAATTTTATCTTATTATATGATCCGTCTTACCAGAAAATTTTGATCCAGACTATGAGTGGTAAAATCTTTTGAAAATTTTACATGTTTTTTTTAATTTATATTTATTCCTGTTACTGACTGGAGGGGTAGAACAGTAACGATTCAAATTTTGAAGTGTCTGTTATACCTCAACATAGAGACATTTTATAAATAAAAATTAATTCCATAATTTAAACTACTTTTTTTATTTAAGGTGCTCTGTTCCAAATTTGAGGGAGATACCCAAGAAGTGGATGAATGCATAAAAGTTTGGCTGACATGGCCCAAAAAGATTAAGTTTAGAAAACAAAAAAAATTTAAAGTTAGGTTAGAATTATATTTGTCAACATTTTCTCAACATTTTTTCCTTATTAAATCACGAGAATCACCATGAATTGTTTTTGATGAAAGCACTTTATTGGCGAGATTTTTACAATTTTATTTGGTAAATGTTTAGATTGAGGTAAAAAGAGTTATATTTTTATTTAATTTAGGAATTTTCTTTGTTTATTTTTTATAATTTGTGATATAAAACATAAAATAAATATTATGTTAACTTAAAATTTTCGCCTCATTATTTTTCAAACATCCTAACGGTTTTTTTAACTATAAAGATTTGAAAGAAATTTAAACTTCCTTCAAATAAAATGATTTTCAGGTATTTTTAGTAACGTAAAACAACATTCTGAAATACTGAAGTGATTTTAACGTCAAATTTAGGCTTGATTTAGAGATATTTTACCTAAAAGTCAACGTCTTTTGCACGTCATATGGTGACGTCTTATGTCTGTAAGATTATCGTCGAAAAGACGTGAAATTCTCGTGAGTATTTGACGTAATAGTTGACGTCTTTTTCACGTCATATAATGACGTTGAATATCTGTGACATATTACCGTCAATAAGACATGAAATTCTCGTCATTATAATGGTGATTATGACGTAAAAGGTGACGTCTTTTTCACGGAACTACGACGTACTTTGCTAGCTGGGAAGATTCGATAGCGAGTCTTATACGTTTCTCCTATTCTAGAACTTGCATGAGACACTAAAACAGATCCCTGGTAATTTCTTTGTTTTTTTAAACTTCGCCCTATTATGTTAGATTAATTGTACTTACTCTTATTCTGTGCAGCGGAAATTAATACCAAAACCTTGGTCCCTTGTCAACATTTTCTGTTTTATATGCGCATGCGCCTGAGCTCACGCGACGCTTTTCTCACTGCTTTCAACCCTGAGTTGGTTTGTGCTGACGGTATTTAATTTCTGCCTACGAGTGTTATGGTGCGCTGTCAGTACAGTGTACGAATTTATTCAATGATTCGTTGATATGCACGATTGCAATATTGTTGTCTATTTACTTTGGATTTTGTGGTCTCGTTATTGAGATATAGATACCATACGCTTCCCGAATAATTTTTATTATTTCATGTCATGCTGCTCTAGTAATTCATCATTGTTGGGATTTTAGTTTGAAGTGAACCAAATAAGGGTGATCTTGAATAAAAATGACTTGGGTACTCGACCTTTTATTTCCAACATCGTTTGGTAAGTAGTGATGTTGTGTGGTACTTTGGGTATTAGGCGTTTTTCAATTTATTTACCTGGCGCCCATTTACATCAATTTTCAATTTAGCTATTCGTGAACCCCACCCATCTCCACTGATGAGCGTAGCCGCAAATACCCACCAGTGAGGTTAATTGGTAGTCAGGTGGCCCAGTGACCTTAAGTAGTTTGTGAAGGACACAAACTTTTCAGCAATTTCACGAAAAAAAAAATTTTTTTTCTCATTTTTGGAAGCGTGTAACTTTCCAAGGAAAGGCCTAAGAGTTTTTGTTTACATGAAAGACTCCCTCTAATTTTTGACAAGAAATCACCCCCTTGGAAACTTCCGCACTTATTTGGTAACACCCTGTATACTTCAAGTGGCATGAATTCCAGAGTGTACTACAATATACCAGCCTACTTCTAACAATAGAAATATACACACTACGGAGTGCTCCTAAGGATCTGAATTCTTTACAATTGCGAATCAGAAAGCAGTGTTCTCATTGATAATGATATCACAGAGTCGATATGAGAAAAAAATTTAATTTCTTATCGAATATCACTCCTGAATCTTTAGTTTCAGTAACCCGGGTCAACCATATGTCATTTAGTATGTAATCATAAACCAGATTTGTCGAATTTCTTGAGAAAGTCACAACTTTACACTCCTTAGCATTCAGAGATAGTTTATTTCCTTTACACCAACTGATGAGGAATTCAAGATCATTTTGTAACATCTCACAATTATTCGCATTTCTAATTTCTCGATATATTATCATGTCATCACCGATCATCAGGAATGTCACCAATGTCATAGATAAAAAGTAAGGAAAGCAAAGGTCCCAGGACCCTGTGGAACACCCGAAGTAGCACAAAATTTGAGATATTTTACACCTTCATATGTTAAATTGAAAAATGTGAATAACGATTGGAAGTTTTTCGCAATACCATAGCTGTTCAATTTGGTCAGCAATTTTTGATGTGATATTCAATCAAAAACTTTGCTGAAATCTGTATATATTACGTCAACCTGATGAGAACTATCAAGACATTTGGAAAAAATGCAAATATTTGAAGCAGTACTGCGCGCTTTGACAAACCTGCTGAAAATCAGAGATGCTGTTTTGTAAATGATCATAAATTATATCAGAGAGTCTGATTTTGAAAAAACGGGAAATTTATTGAATTTCAACATCAGATTGAAAATGATATACAATGGGTTCAACGAACAATGTGTATATTTTTCAACAATTATGACAGGACAGGACCAGACGTGAATTTGTTTTTCAGTTTTTGAGAAACATTCAGGATTTGTTCTCTTGAGATCTCGATGATATTGAGTTCATTACCTCGGTTCATGTGCCCTTCTTCAGGAATCTCCTCGTTCGGTTCTTCATCTGCAGTATAAACACTCCTGAATATTATTGCGGAGGCATCAATAATTTTACTGGATGTTGATAATAGTTGGTTCTTGTAGTACATCTTTCCGGGAATACGAGATGTGTTTTTCTTGCTGTTGATGAAATTCCAGAATTCTTGTGGATCTGATTTCAAACTGCCCTCGTATTTCTCAATAAGCGCATTATAAGCGAGTGTGATGTCACTTTTTATTTCTCTCCTGAGATTATTGGATCTTCCACGATGTAATAAATAATGTCTGTGTGTTTTCGACATTTCAAAATGCTTGCTCTTTGGCTTGATTTTTTCAATCAATTCATGCGTGTACAAAACATGGTACTCATGGGTGTTGCATTTTTTTAATGGGGCAGATTTAGAAAAAATATTTCCTGAAGTATGTCAACAAATGTTTGCATGTTATTTCAACATCTTGTATCGCTTCTATGTGTTTTCCCCAAACTATACCATTAAGAAGATATATCCGAACTATATTGAAACCAGAGTGAATATGAACAATGGTCAGAGCGTAATGGCAGAATTCTGCATTCACTGCCCAATCAGCCATAAACTGGTTTAATATGGCAAAGCACTCTTTGTTATTGTTTACGTGCGTTCATTCACATTCACTGACCCTATAAGGTTTTCCTTCAAATATTATGGATACAAACCAAAGTATTTCCTTTATATCCTGCAAGTACAATATGGCCCAATATCTTCACTGCTGGAATAATCGAATTTATCTCTGGAAACTATCCGTATACATCGTATTCTCATTTCCAACCTGTCTTTCCATTCAACCAACGGGTGGGAAAGCAAAACAAACCAAAAATACTTTTCTACCAGTTTCAATTCGCGTCCTCTTATTTATTCCAGCAATATCTAACGAAAGTGGATGGTGAACAGTCCTGTACAGTCGCTCTCCTGCTCTCGAAATTGGAATTTACTCTCATTTCTTAAGCCGTCTGAGCCCACATTTCACCACGAGACAAATGTATAATAAAGTTCCCAACGAACCCATAAATATCACTGCGGAGGTACAAAAGCTAAAGTTTCCGAGACGATGTTACCTTGAGTATGGCGAAATTCTTCTACCCTCCGTAATGCTGGAACAAACCACCGTGCACAAAGTTATTTGACACCCTCTCTGAGATATTACAAGTTTAATTTACCAGTCGCACTTTCCAGTCTCTTACATAAAGCAATCAGATGAACATATTGGCATTAGTTACTGTGGAACTCCGTTGAGTGAATTCCTGATGAATTCGTAACTCTACGTTTCACATTGCAATGGTAAAATGGCGTCGCACTTTCATCGATTATGGGCGACGACTCGGGTTCTGAGTACAAGTATTAGAAATGTAATCTAGAACCTACCAAGAAAGGTATAGCGTACCAGAAGAGCGAGCTGTCCATTCTACGTCTGAACCTGCAACTGGCCAACATGTACTTGATCGACATGTGTCATTCAGAATGAAATGTGACCAATAAAAACTGTGTTTTTAATGATAGTGAGGGTTATTAGGCGGGGCTATAGTATAATATCTGCCGCTCGTCACACATTTATATTTCTTCGTTTGTAGGAACAAGCTGACGAATGTCTACATTCCAATTAGATTATGAAACAGCTCAAAATAACTTCGATCAACATTATACAAATTCACAGCAATAAGTACTTGGGTACTCACTTCGACAGAATACCAAGGGCGGGATTGGCCATTGAACATGAAATCAACATGGAGTTTGGAGAAGCATGGAATGATATACTTTTCCATTTCAGTCACTAGGATAAAGTATCCAATAGTTGGCACTGAACCAGTTATTGGCAGCCTCTCCTCACTTTCCTATTCTTTGATATTTTGTGCCATATTTTCCCTGAAACTCTTTAATTTTTCGAGATGTGGCAACCTTGTTGAAGCATCAGAGCAAGTGCAATCTGCATTTTTCAATTATTCGGTAACAGTGACAATAGTTGACAGAAAGGTAAGTTCGCATGTTGAATAATAAGGAACACTATCTAAATAACATGCAACGATATCTCTCTCGTACCTGATATGCCTTTGGGAAAAACATAAGATTATTTGAGATTAACTGATCATTTTCCACATGTTTTTGAAATATATAATAGGGGGCCAATGATTAGTACCAGAAATCATATGAAATTCAGTTATTGGCATAGCTGCCAATAATCAGTTCAAATACCACCAAAAAAAACAATTTCTAGCACTACTAAGTATTGTAGCGTTTTGAGAGCAACTACCCCATATTTTTGTAATTTGTGTCAGATTTGAATATCACGCAAATAAAAATTACACTTGTGTTATCAAATATGACAAACATTTTTCATTTTGGTTATTTTATAGATGGCTAAAACATCGAAGAATACATTTGCTAAAGAATACTCTGGGAAGAATCTCCAACATACACTAAAATAAATAAAAAATGGTGGGTTCAAAAAGACAATTGCCCGAAAATATGGAATACCACGATTCACAATCCAATTCAGATTGAGCGAAAAGTTCAAGGAAATATAAAAGGGACCAAACACGAACCTGACGGAAGAGGAAGAAGGGAAGTTAGTGAATTGCATTTCAGATTGCCAAAGGAAAGGATTTCCACGCAGACAAAAAGACAAAGTTATCTGTCAAAATATTCTTGGACAACGATAAACGTCAAACTCTTTTCAAGGACAACATCCCTGGTAAACGTTGGTACACCAGTTTTGTTAGAAGACATCCCGTTTTGGTTCATCAAACTCCTGAAGGCGTTACAGGTGCATCATCCAATGTTTCCGAAAAAGACGTTCGAAAATAGTTCAAAGAAATTGGAAGTTACTCCATAGAGAAAGATTACTTCACAACACTGATAGATCCAACACGTATTTACAATGACTGATGAATTCGGTCCAAAATTGGGCAAACTTGTCGCTCCCGAAGGAGCGAAAAACGTATACGAAATTGATCAGGGTAGTGCTAAAAAAAAATAACTGTTATGTTTACCTTCTCAGCAGCATGTTATATAACATCTCCTCTTATAATTTTCCCCAATAAAAGACACGTCTAGTCAAAAATTGGATCCTGACGATTGGGGAATAGACCTCAGTGATAATGGATGGAGGAGGGTAGAAATATTTCATGACTACGTTAGAAAGCTTTATCCTTATCTTAAGAAAGGATGGCCTCAGTGATAATGTATCGAATAAGGTAGAAATATTTCATGACTATATTAAAAACTTGATCCATTCTTATCTTAAGAAGAATGGGATCAAATTCCCCATAATGTTATTCTTGGATGGGCATAAAACACATTCAACCTACGAAATGAGTTTGTTATGTAGGGAACTTTAAATCATTTTACTGGCGTAGTATCCCAATGCAACTAGAATTATACATCGATCTTGGTACACATCACTTTGCCCCCATCCTTCAAAATGTATTATCAACTCTGAAATCCACAACTATTTCAAGTGGGTTTGAAGCTTGTGGTCTTCACCCATGGCATGCAAACAGGCTTCATTTCAGTAATTAGGAAAGGTAAAATGGTGTTTGAAAAAGAGTGAGAACCACATAGCCGGAATTTCTATTGTTATGATAAGTATGTTTTTTAAAGATAAGTAAAATTGATAAAAATCAAATCAATCAAGCTTACTATCATACAAATTCAAAATTATTCTGATGAAGGGGTTAATAAAATAATAATAATAATAATCAATCAATGAAATACAAAATGAAATATGAAACCCACATCCTCATAATAATATATATATATATATATTGTTATGAAATATAAATAGCTTTTAAATAATAATTGTTTTTAATTTTTTTTCCCACGTTATTGTTATTACCCCACAAATATTTTCTCCCTGTATAATATATTGTTATTTCAATTTTGATATACCTCTAATTCTTATGTAGGCAATTCAGCTCCGAGATGGAAACCAATTGTTATATTTTGGTATAATAATAGCTAATTGTTATGAAATAATAATTGCCAGCTAACGTTACTGTTTTTTCGCCACGTTGTTGCCAATTATTATCACTTTTCTTACCACGACTAATCTCAGTTGGTACGCCTTCGCCTCAGGAGCCGGTACTGGCAATAGAGCCACTGCCTGTCTAGATGTCAACTCGAACTATTTTAGTTCAGTGTTTATAAGTGAGATATTGCAGATCATTGTGGAAAATAAACCAGAAATGACCAAAAAACAATTATTTCCTTTATTCAGGAAAACTTGTATTAACCTGGCCTGCGAAAGATAACTTATGACTATGATCAATCAACAAATTTTCATAAAATAATGGAAAATAGTGATGGATATGTAAATATGACCTCACTTTTTTCTTTAGAGTTGGAAGAATTATTTTATAGTTCAATACCAAATCATACAGTTCTTCAGAGATATGAGTTATTTTGTTAAAGTGATTCAGTTTGTGATGTGCACTAAAAGTTCATACCTGTCGCTGATGCAATACCTGGCATAATTTGAATTCCAATTTCATCCACTCTTCTCAGGAACTAACCATTTCAAAAGGAAACTTCCAAAATCCATTAAATCAGCTTGGACAAGTTTCATGTGGATAACCAAGAAAAGGTAATCTTCTTTTAGCCTTGTTTATTTAGTGTAGACATTATTCAGAAGTTGTATTGGTTTTTTATTGTTGAAAAACTATCTTCTCATTAATGAAAGTTCTAAATTCCTTTCATTCATATTTTGTACCTGGCTTCTCTTAAAAAAAAATTTTCAATCTCCTCAGCTTTGTTTTTTCATCCCTTGAATACCATTTCTGTTTTGTCCATTTTATTTGAATTTTCAAACTCGCGCACTTCCTTGTCGCACTTTCATAAATTTGGTGTTATATGAGAAAACTTATGAATTAATATATTTTACATTCCTTATAAACTGAATACAATATTTGATGATAATTATTTTTGACATTTCTCAGTTCTTACTTTTCCACAATTTCAAATCTTTTATCTGACCATCCTGTTCCCTGATTGGCTATTGTCATCAAGAAGTTTGTTGTTCTCCGATTGGCTATTTTTAGTTAGATACAATTTCATATACTGTATGTTTCAAGCTTATAATTTTGTTGATAACATTTAATTCAGAATGATTTGGTAAATCTAGACATTTTTGTTGTATTTTAAACAGTTGTAGGTTGTAATCATTTTGACAATGTATGAACATGATTGCATTATAGTATTTGCATATTTCCACCCATCAATATTATACAGAGGCTTCATAAAGAAAATAGAATCTCAAAAAAAAATTAAAAACAATATCTCATGAACTACTAACTATTAAGTATTCATTATTTTTGTGGTTTATTTAAGAAATTATTTCTTTTTTTACCTTTAAAATATATTACTGGTCCTTGCTAACATAACAATGTATATATGTATATGTATATATATATATATATATATATATATATATATAATGTTTTTCTCTATAATACGCCAAGGAATTATTGACTTTGTAGGAGAGATGTAAAATAATATGTCGACACGTCAATTTCTTCCGCAACAATTCAATGATTTTGTTTCAGTTGTGTTGGTCATAGCCTACCGATGATTTTAAATTTTATTTAATCTCAATAAGATTCTTCATTTGACAACGTTATATTTCAGTTTTTTATCGGAAGTTTTCTTACATCCTAATAGAGTGCGGTATCAAATTAACCGTGATAAAATGCTCTTTTTAAAATTTAAAATAGTAATAAAAATTTTAAAATCAAACGTCACATAGCTGAAACATTTTGATCGAAAACAGTAAAGTTGTATTTTACAAACATTTTAGACCAAATTAGTTATTTGAACGTATCCATATCACTCTAGAATAAAAATTTATTTCGAAAAAAAAAATCAAAAAACGGTTACAAACAGTAACAAATGATACATGGTTGTATTCTTAATGTCATATGGAGACAAAAAACTAAAAAAAAATATACCAGGTGTCCCATTTAAAAATCTAAAGTTTATGTCACTTCCGGTGAATCCGGAATTTGCATGAAGTTGAGTAACTTGTCGGAAAATTTAGTTTTGCATCAAACAGATCCTCCAAATTTCATTCCATTATCTCCGAAAACAAAAAAGTTATAGGGGCAAGCCATCTTCCGCGAACACCCGGTATATGGCTATCATGTACCCACGTGCATCACATGATATTGTGTGGTGATGCATAAACCTAAAACGATTAGAAATTTTATACTGGCAAAATGATTTCTGAACTGCAATTTCCTCCACTTTATATTAACCAACTGTTTCTTTTCAATTTATCCTCCATCGATTTCGAAATTCCGAATTGAGAATTAATTTAATTGATTTGTGTAGTATCTCAGTCTCAACATTCAAGGCAATAAGTAACTGACCACCATATCTTTCAAACATCAGAATTTCGAGCAACTTTTCATAACATTTCAAGAAGACACCATAGGAACATGAATTCATGGCTTCCTGGGATATGAATAAAAAAAACATATCCCAAAATATTCATTCGAAATCGGAGGATTATACACTCCAAAAAATATTCCCTTCACTGAAAAGATCCGATGAAGCTTGCCTACTCAAACATTCTTCTGAGGAATGCAAATTAATTCTCCAAATTTTCCCACAACGTCATCTTGAAAGTGAGGAAGGAAGGCGACTTCCATATATGTTAATAGCTCGCAACTGAAACATATTTATGTATGCCAAATGTTGCAAGGAGTGGCATTAAAATTCAAAGAGCATCCAGAATGCTAAAGTGAAATGATAAAGTCGACATCCACTTTCACTAAAACCAGAAAGAAAATATTTTAGGTGAGGTATTACTTTGTAACCTCCGCATTCGGGAATTCAATTCTCCGGTCCAATTGGTATTCCCGCAATATACATTTTAGCATATTAACTATATACTGGGTGGCAACGATTAACTCACCATTTCGGTATTATTCGATATGGATATTTCAAATTTGGAATTCAGATATGAGTTGAGAATCTGCATGATTTCATGAAAACAGTGCCAGAGTTAATTTTCAACGCGGTCTGAAGTCCCCCACTCTATTCGAATAGAAATTAGGGGAGTTGCAGGTAGCTGCCAGATGAAATGAAATAACGTGCCTGAAAAAGTTGAGGGAGCGGCTAGATTCAGTCCATAAAAATACATGGTGATTCAAAAGTACTTTGACAAACTTCAGGAGGTGATTCCTCACAATATTCTAATATATGCCGGAAAGCTTCGTTTCCAAGATACAGGTGTTAAGTTATATATTTATGTTCGGTTTTTTTAAATAACTCTCACCTTCATTAAACGAAAATTGGTATTGAGAGGTTTTTTGAGGTGTCGAATTCGAACCTGATGTTATTATTGCTCTTACTCGTAGTTGGCGCCACCTAAACGTATTTTTATTTTTTGAAGATTCATAATTTTTTGAGCATACTTCTAGCACATTTTTCAGTTAAAAAATAAATCCCCCTATTAACGCTACCCTTGTTACAAGTCGCTATAAGCAACCGTTTTCTAGATATTTGGACTTGAAAATTTCAAGTCGATTATTTGATAATCGATGCGTGATGAAGTTATTACCATTATTTCGTATTTTTTACAAGGATGCTTGGGAAATTAATTTGACGTTTAAGTAAGTGGTTTTGGTAATTACATTTAATGTGATAGTTGAACGTTTTGTTGTTTTGTTGAGGTTTCTGTAAGTTTTAAAACACTAATTTTGAAAAAAAATATTATTTAAACAATAATGCTTATTTAGCCGATATGCTTTCGTTTATGGCGACCTTGCAGATGGCAATGCGCGCGAAGCTAGACGTATTTGCCTTCAGCTCCAACATTCACCAGTCTCCACCGTCGTTTAGCAGAAACAGGTAGCTTTGAAAGGGCAGCTCTCGAGGAGAATCCAGAAACAAGTACAAAAATAATTTCTGAAACTCTCAATTCTACTCAGTCCACAGTTTGGAGAATTATCCACGATCATCAATTTTATCCATACCATATGTCAATTTTATCCATACTATATGGTCCATGTGGTCGAGTTGAAAAACAGCTATAGCTGACACTACGCCTTTTCATCGTTCACCTTCTCTCTATTAATTGATACTGTTGAATTTTTCCTTTGTTATATGTAAAATTTGTAATGATGAATAAAGCCGCTTTATTTATTTATTATAATTATATATTCGAAGGGTACAAGCTCTTTTACTACGACGCTTTCCCCAACGCATTACTGTGTCAGTGGTTTTTGAGAAAATTGGCTGGAAATCCTCAATTTTTGAGATATGTACTCTTCACGGACGAGGCAACCTTCTCCCGAAATGCTATCACATACTTTTATAACAACCATGTTTGGAATCTGGAAAATCCGCACGCAGTTAGTGAAAGACATTATCACTATGAATTTTCTGTAAATGTATGGGCGGCAATAATTGATAATTACTTGATAGGTCCTTTCTTTCTTCCGTTCCGAGTGAATGGCGCAACTGACAGAGACTTCTTAGAAAATGAATTGCCGGGACTACTCCAGAATGTACCATTAGAAATTCGTATCCGCATGTGGTTTATGCATGATGGGGCTCCGGCCCATTTTAGCGTTGTGGCCAGGAATTCCTTAACACTGTCTATCCAAATCGATGGATCGGTAGGGATGTAGAAGAACCTGACCAGGAGTGGGCATCAAGGTCCCCAGATCTAAGCCCGGTAGATTTTTGTTTTTGGAGACATTTGAAGTCACAAGTTTATGAAACTACATTAGCAAACGAGGAAGATCTGAGAAACGCCTGTGAAACAATAAGAAACACACCATAATTGTTGAGCGGGTACGAGATTCAATGACTAGAAGACTGAATGCCTGTATCTCCGCTGAAGGTGGACACTTTGAATAATTTATTTGAATACAATTTTTTTTTATTTCATTCCACATATACAAAATTTCTTAAAATAAAATGTTGATATTTCTTGCAAATTTTATCAAAACAAATTCAGATTTTGCACCCTTGATACAAAAACAACTATTTCAAACGAGCAAAAATAGGCGCTCCCTACAAGAAAACGAAACTACTTACTTAAACGTCAAATTCATTTCTCAAGCATTCTTGTGAAAAATGCAAAATGATGGTAATAACTTCAATACACATCAATTATCAAATAATCGACTTGAAATTGTCAAGCTCAAATATCTAGAAAACGGTTGCTTATAGCGACTTGTAACAATTGTAGCTTTTTTACGTAGATATGATAGAGAAATTGATTTTTTCGTGGTAGATGTTTGCTCAAAGAAGTTATGAATCTTCAAAAAAGAAAAAGACGTAAAAAAGTAATAATAACATCAGGTTCGAATTTGACACCTCAAAAACCACTCAATATCAATTTTCGTTCAATTCAGTCAGTATTTCGAAAGTTATTTGAAAAAAAAAACGAACATAAAAATTAAACTTTAACACCCAGTATCTTGGAAACGAAGCGTTTCCGGACATATATTTATTTGGACAATTCATATTAAAATATTGTGAGGAATCACCTCCTGAAGTTTGTCAAAGTACTTTTGAATCACCCTGTATAATGAACACTAGAATGCTATTTCTATCTAACGTGAATGGCACCCCTTGGGAGAAATCACCTACCTCTGACTTTGCGCCTTGATAGTGAACTGGGATGACTATCCAAGGATTCAGTCAGGCCCAGTATTAGGAAAGACGTTTGAAAATTAGACGAAAGTTGAAGAGTTTAGATTGGACATTTGCAGTTTTTTTGGGGTACCTACGAATTTTTGCCTGCTGTAAAAGAATCTGCAATCAAAACTTAGCGCCCAAGGATACGTTCGGAATGATGGCCCTTCGAAGGTTAATAAGGAAAGTGTGCATGCCTTTCCAATGAAATAAAAACAATCTATTATTGTTCTCGCCCTTTGTTATATTTAGTTAAGTAAAGGAAAACTATAGACACAGTCCGGCAGCATTGTATTTCTCCGCTAGAGAGAGAGTGGAAAAACAATACCTCAGTACCATCTAAGAGTAAGTGCACATCGGGGTGTACAAGGTTCGGCGGTTTTTTAGCTGTTCTAAAAACTCTGTAACGGTGCTAGGTTCGGCTAGCTGGTCCTTTCGATTGACGAAATTGTGAAATTGCTCATACTTCCTTATCCCAACTTTCCTTCCCAACCATGTTTACCCAGTGAACAAAAATTAGACTTATAAGCCAAGGAAAAGTCTCACCAACGAAATATCTGTGTCCGGTGAGCCAAATGAAGTGATTAATCAATTGAGAGGGAGTAAGACCACGCGATAGAGCGTCCGCTGGATTCTGATTACCGTCAATATGGTGCCATAGGGCATTTTTTACATTCTCTTTGATTTGTGAGATACGATTTCCAACAAAAATGTCTTTTAAATATGGTGTTCTCAACCAGCTAATTACAGTAGAAGAATCCGAGAAGGCAAAAATTTTAGAAATTAATACACGATCCTGATAAGTCTCCACAACTAGTTTTACTAATTTAGACAACAAATGACTAGCAAGAAGTTCGATCCGAGGAATAGTCATAGTCTTTGCTGGACTAACTTTGGATTTTGCACATATCAGCTGAACACTAATATCCTTTTTCCCGAAAGATGAAACTGTTCTAAAGTATACTACCGCACCGTAACCTGTTGTGCTTGCGTCCGCGAATGCTAAAATAATGATAGGTTGTTTACCGTTCGCTCCTAGATGTCGTGGAACTTTAAAGTTTATAAGTTCACCCCATTGTGAGCGTACGATTTGCCATTTTTTAACAATACTCTCAGGGGGTTTTTCATCCCAGCCGATCCTTAAGAGCCAAAGCTCCTTAATTAAAGATTTCAAATATAAAATGAATGGAGCTAATAATCCCAGTGGATCAAAACATTTTGCCACCGCTGACAAAATGGCCCGTTTTGTGCATTTTGACTCTGGTGTTTTGAACTCAAAACTGAAAGTGTCTTTTTCTGGATTCCACTGAATGCCCAACATTTTTGTGTCCGTTTTGAAAATAACCGTATCCGATGCTCTCTTCTCTAAAGGAATATTTTTTAATACCGAAGCGGAATTTGACGCCCACTGAACTAAGTCAAAACCGCCTGACTTGAACAAATTAATCGATTCGTAATATAACTGGATTGCGTCACCTTCCGAATCTATGCTGTAACAATAATCATCCATGTACAGATCACGTGGAATATAATTTGCCGCCATAGGAAATGTATCACCTTCCTCTTTAACTAACTGTTTTATCGTCCGCAAAGCTAAATATGGTGAAGATTTCAACCCAAACGCCACTACCCGCATTTCATAGACTTGAATTTCATTCTCAGGATCAAACCGCCATAATAATCTTTGGTACCGCCAATGTTCCGGAACAACTTTTATTTGCAAATACATTTTTTTTTAATCTGACATCATAGCAATCCGAAATAACCGAAAATTTAGAAGTAACGAAACAATATCCGTAATTTAGGGCCGTTGTATAATATGTCATTTAGTGAAACATGATTATCACAGGGCGCACTTGCATCTAGTACAACTCTAACCGGTGTACTAGTGCTACTTAATTTGATTACCGGATGATGCGCCATATAATAAGCCACCTCATTATTATTTTCTTTTGTCACTAAAGCCATGTGACCATTATCCAAAAACGTTTGCATCGCTTTATTATACAAAACGCGTAAATCTGAATCCCTAGTTAACCGTTTTCCCAAAGAAACCAACCGAAATTGTGCATGAGTCCTCGAATCACCCAAACTCTCCGGCGAAATTTTAAAAGCTAACGCCACTGTAAAACGTCCTGTTTCGTCCCTACTATATGTCGAATTATAAATTTTATCGCACTCTATTTCCTCAGGAATTAATAAAGGTTTATTTGGCACCTGTTCTAGTTCCCAAAATTTAGTTAATAGATGTTCAATAGATTGACTTTCTTGCAAAGAAAAGTATACCAAAGGATTTTCTTCCCTGGACCACACTGGAATTTTCCCCATTACCACATATCCAAATTCTGTTTCTACCGCGACTGGAGTACTCGTCACCCCTGATATCCGATGTTTCCCCAAAATCATCCCGAAAAGTTCAACTCCAATTATGCCATGTATTTCTCCAGGTTTATCAAAATTATTGTCAGCCAGACAGATACCCGCTAAACCCGGAATCACACTAACATCTACACACACTTTTGGCAATAGATCGGTAATCTCTTCCACCAAAAGTGCACTTATAGTATATTTTTTGCTTGAATCATACCGTGATGCAATTGTAAGGGTGGTAATCCCCCGTACGGATTGTTTATTTCCACCTAAACCATTCACTGACGAGAAATATTTAGAAACAGTCAATCCCAATTTTTTACAAAAATTTACTGTTAATAAGTTCGCCTGACTCCCGGTATCTAGGATGAATCGAGCCGTGCTCTTGGGAATACAACTATTCACCACTGAAACTACCACTGTAGATAATAAATTTTTACTGTTAATAAGTTCGCCCCCGAAATATTTAGAAACAGTCAAGCAGAACATAAATGTGTCTCAACACTTTCCTGAAGATTCCTGTATTATTAGGCGTTGCAGGCTCATCATCCCTTTCTGTATTATTATTACTCCGTGATAGCTCTTGATCTTGCCGGGTTCTTACAATATGTAATAAAACATGATGCTTTTTGGAACACATAACACAAGATCTTTCTGAAGGACAATTTCGTACTCCGTGAGCCGAAGATAAACACAAAAAACACCAGTTGTTATCTCTCACTATTTCATATCTCTTATTGGGAGTGAGTTGCTTGAATTTTTCACAGCGTCCTAAATAATGTGATGATTTTTTACAATATACACAATGATTGTTATATTTTGTGTGTCTATTGTCAGTAACGAAAAACTTTTAACCACCGATTTTCCGCCCGTACTCGTAGGAGTTTTATTTAAGTGAAGAATCCGTGTTTGACTTTTAATAAATTTTATTAAGTTTTGATAGGAAGGAATATCCGCTCCCCTTTGATCCGTTTCAAACCCCCGAACTGTGTCACTATCAAGTTTAGATAAGGCTACATATGTAAATATAAAATCTGTTAAATCCGGTAAATTCAAATTTTTTAATGCCGATACCGATGTATCAAATCGCTCCAAAAATGTGTTTAGATATTTCTCCGACTCGTTATTAAGCGATTTAAACTCCATAATTTGTTGTAAATATGTGCTTGCCAACATACGTTTATTTTCATACTTATCGCACAAAGTTTTATATATTATATCATAATTATCCGGAACAATTGCAATCCCCGCATACATGTTTTGCGCAGGACCCTTTAGGCAGCCGACTAGAAGGTGAACCCTATCAAGATTTGTCAAATTTGGATTCAAATGAACCATGCTCTTATAAACAGCATGAAATGTTTCCCACTGACGAATTTCCCCATGAAATTCTGGTAAACTTGGATGTGGGATTTTTAAAGAACTACGTAATGATGGGGCACCACTGCCGCCACTAGCACCAGAACCTGCACTACTTAATGGAATATTGGTAGGCAATTTAATACTTTCCGCTGCCATTTGAATGTAAGAACAAAGTTCATTAATTGTTTGAATCGCCTTGTAATCTGGAGTGTAGTCTTCTTTATTTCAAATTGTACATCATTAATTTCATCCAACACCGAATAAATGTTACTTTTTGTTTCCTCGTAAGTTATCATTAAAGTCTGAAACTTCCGTTTTAGCGATTCCGTTGACAAATCTTTACTCAAATCGTACAACTTTTGTAAAATTGCAAACAAATTTTCTTTTTTGGCTATAATTTTTTTCAATTCCCTTTCTGAGGTAGTCATTCTTTTAAAGATAATATGCAATTATATCCGCAAAATAAAGGAAAACACAAATCAGTTCAAATCGATTAAAACCGCTTCCTAATCAAATTGAACCAATAAATAAACTGTTTCTGAAAACTCCGTATTTTTGATAATCCGACAACCTTGTACTCTCCACGCGACAACCTCAACAAAAAACTGTTCACCGACCGACCCGTGTTTTCAATGTTTTTCTGAAAAGGCTGTCCAGAAGAGATAAGAAAACCAAATCGATATATATTTATAATGAATTGAGTTTTTTCACTGATAATCCGCGCTCGAAGGACCAAATGTTCCCTCTTAGCTCAATTTGAAATTTGTAAAATCAAAATTATACTCACAGATATTTCGTTGGTGAGACTTTTCCTTGGCGGCAAATTATATTCCACGTGATCTGTATATGGATGATTATTGTTACAGCATAGATTCGGAAGGTGACGCAATCCAGTTATATTACGAATCGATTAATTTGTTCAAGTCAGGCGGTTTTGACTTAGTTCAGTGGGCGTCAAATTCCGCTTCGGTATTAAAAAATATTCCTTTAGAGAAGAGAGCATCGGATACGGTTATTTTCAAAACGGACACAAAAATGTTGGGCATTCAGTGGAATCCAGAAAAAGACACTTTCAGTTTTGAGTTCAAAACACCAGAGTCAAAATGCACAAAACGGGCCATTTTGTCAGCGGTGGCAAAATGTTTTGATCCACTGGGATTATTAGCTCCATTCATTTTATATTTGAAATCTTTAATTAAGGAGCTTTGGCTCTTAAAGATCGGCTGGGATGAAAAACCCCCTGAGAGTATTGTTAAAAAATGGCAAATCGTACGCTCACAATGGGGTGAACTTATAAACTTTAAAGTTCCACGACATCTAGGAGCGAACGGTAAACAACCTATCATTATTTTAGCATTCGCGGACGCAAGCACAACAGGTTACGGTGCGGTAGTATACTTTAGAACAGTTTCATCTTTCGGGAAAAAGGATATTAGTGTTCAGCTGATATGTGCAAAATCCAAAGTTAGTCCGCAAAGCTATGACTTTCCTCGGATCGAACTTCTTGCTAGTATTTGTTGTCTAAATTAGTAAAACTAGTTGTGGGTTCAGCTGATATGTGCAAAATCCAAAGTTAGTCCAGCAAAGACTATGACTATTCCTCGTATCTCACTTCTTCTACTGTAATTAGCTGGTTGAGAACACCATATTTAAAAGACATTTTTGTTGGAAATCGTATCTCACAAATCAAAGAGAATGTAAAAAATGCCCTATGGCACCATATTGACGGTAATCAGAATCCAGCGGACGCTCTATCGCGTGGTCTTACTCCCTCTCAATTGATTAATCACTTCATTTGGCTCACCGGACCGTCATGGATTAGTTGTCCAGAGAACGAGTGGCCTGATTTTTCAGAAAACGGGGTTGAGCTTTCGCGCCAAAATGAAGAGTTAGAAACTTTAATTGTTAAAAGTGCGGACATTTACGATCCTTTTTTTAGTCTAATGGAGAGGTTTTCTTCGTTTTCAAAAATTTTACGGATTACGGTTTTTGCTCTACGTTTCTGTAAAAGAAAGTAAGAAGAAAAGGTTTAATTTTAGCAAGTGAATTACAAAAGGCGGAAATATTTTTAGTCAAATTAGTACAAAACAGACATTTTAAGTCTGAATTGATGCTATTGAATGAAAATAAAAAATGTATTTCTAATTTGAAGAGGCTGGACCCTTTTGTGCAAGATGGGTTGCTTAGGGTCGGGGGTCGAATTGGGAATTCTAACTTGGGATTCTCTAAAAAACATCCGTACATATTACCGGCTAAAGATGTTTTTACGGAAAGACTTGTAGATTTTTATCATAAAATATATTTACATACCGGTGCTTATTTATTAGAAGCCATATTACGTCAAAAATATTGGATTTATGGCGGAAGAAATTTGATCAGAAGTCGTATTCATAAGTGTAATCGTTGTTTTAGGTTGGAACCTAAAATATTAGAGCCATTGATGGCTAGTTTACCATCAGTACGGGTGCAAGAAGCCAAGGCTTCCACCAACACTGGGGTGGACTATTTTGGGCCGGTTAAAATTTCTTTAGGCAGGCGGAAAAATTCTCTAATATATAAGGGTTATGTGAGTCTGTTCATTTGTATGTCTGTCAAGGCAATACATTTAGAGCTGGTTAGCTCTTTGTCCACTAATCATTTTCTACAGGGATTTAAAAGGTTTATCTCTCGGAGAGGCCCTGTGTGTGCTCTATAGGTATTCGGATAGAGGCACCAATTTTGTCGGCTCTAAATCGGTTCTTGCTGATATCAATAACTTTGTTAATTCTCCAGAATATATTAGTGCGTTTGAAACGGAGCTCGGGGTTCAAGGAATCGAGTGGCATTTCAATAGCCCTTCCGCACCCGAACAAGGAGGTCTATGGGAAAGTAATGTCAAGTCCGTCAAAAATCACATTTACCGGGTCATCGGAGACCAGTTACTAACCTACGAAGAATTTTCAACATTGTTGACGGAAATCGAAGCACTTTTAAATTCACGGCCCTTGTGCCAGTTATCAGCGGATCCAACTGCCCCAGAGGCTTTAACTCCCGCACATTTTTTGACATTGGCTCCTTTACGCGGTTTTCCTTCTGAAAAGGTCGATAATATTCCTGTCAACCGGTTAGACAGATTTCAACTGGTCGATCGAATGGTTCAAGATTTTTGGAACCGTTGGAGGTTGGAATATTTAAGTAGTTTACAAATTCGTAAAAAATGGACTAATCAACACCCTAATATCGCGGTAGGAACTGTTGTTATTTTGAAAACGGACAACGCACCTCCATTGCATTGGCCGTTAGCTGTAGTTACCGCGGTTCACCCGGGTAGCGACGGGGTTGTGTGTAACGTAACTTTAAAAACGAGCAAGGGCATTTTTACGCGACCGGTGGTAAAGTTGTGTCCACTGCCCTCACAATAAGAAAGAGCCTGTTCACTCAATGGGATTTTAATTAGAAATTATTTATATTTTTTTTCTTTTTATTTCCAGATGGTCTGGAAATGGGTCATTGATCTAGAGTGTAGATATTAATGATATAATGCTATAATTCAATAATTTTGGTTATTTAAGCACCTGAGTGTTATTTTATTTTTTTCAAATGCGCTGAAAAATAAACGTTTTTTAAGGTCGGGGGTATGTTCTCGCCCTTTGTTATATTTAGTTAAGTAAAGGAAAACTATAGACACAGTCCGGCAGCATTGTATTTCTCCGCTAGAGAAAGAGTGGAAAAACAATACTTCAGTACCATCTAAGAGTAAGTGCACATCGGGGTGTACAAGGTTCGGCGGTTTTTTAGCTGTTCTAAAAACTCTGTAACGGTGCTAGGTTCGGCTAGCTGGTCCTTTCGATTGACGAAATTGTGAAATTGCTCATACTTCCTTATCCCAACTTTCCTTCCCAACCATGTTTACCCAGTGAACAAAAATTGGACTTATAAGCCAAGGAAAAGTCTCACCAACGAAATATCTGTTAGTATAATTTTGATTTTACAAATTTCAAATTGAGCTAAGAGGGAACAATTATATTTGGATAATGAGAAAGGTTATAAATACAACGATATGAAAACAGATAGATTATCGCAGAATTATTTTTCAGCTATTCAAAATACATCAAAGAGGTACATTAAAAGTTGAAAATGTTATAAATAATAACAAAATGTAAAAAAATTCAATTAATTTTAAATAAAGAAGGAAAAAATATGAAAGGCCATTACTCTCAAATTATTCAAAAATTTTGGTTGCTGATTCATTCTTATTCAGCAGGCAAAACTAAATACGTACCCCAAAAATTATCATCGGTGGTAGAACCATTTACTAATTTCAATATATTATTTTTTCAAAACAATATTAATTATATAATGCAATATTTGGTTCAATCCAAAAATGTATTTTATCGAATAATTTCCTAATTATTATCACGAATCTTATGAGTACTACTATTTTCTGCTAATATTGGAACATAATATGTATTGACACCCAATCAACCTCAAATAATTTACTAATATGTGGAAAAATTCATATAGAAAACAGCATTCAAATAATATTTCAGTAATACAGAGATATTTCAACAATCAAACTTACAAAAAAAAATGTTGAAGAGGAAAAAAATGACAATATCTAACAGAAAACAACTTCACGATCTGAACTACATCTCGCAGAGATAATAACATGGTCAAAGATTGAAAAAAATATGTGTACGTTTTTTCATTCAGATGGTTGTTTAGATTTGAGATATGCAATTAGAATGAAGATAGAAATGTTTTCTTCTACATCAGTTTTCCTAATTGCAAAAATGGTGCAATGTGTATCAATTTATTTGTTATTTCTGTACCATTATGTTTCTTGAAGTAGAAACTGAGATCCGATACCACAGTAGTTTTCAGTACATTTCATTCCATACTATCAACTCAATTCATTGATGAGAAAACAAAGTTTTGGGAGAGTTTTTCTCTTAAGTTCACAATTTTTTCTGTTTGTGATATAACCCATTGCAAAACCATATTCTAGAGTAAAGTCTAGATATTGCATAAATTATTTTCAATTTGTGGTTTATCTCATATGGAGAGATATAAAAAATGTGATCACTTATGCAGCTCAATAATTTTTCATCTTGGAATAAAGCTGCAGAAGATTCCAGATTTTTTGTTTCAGCTGGTATAGGATAATTAGTGATTGCAAAAACCTGCCTGATTTTCTTCTCAATAAAAAAACAAATATCAACAATATTTTGTGATGGATTCAACAATTCAAATTTGTCTGCATCCATAATTGTATCCTCAATCTTTTCGGTAACAGACACACCCACACACACACTTGACATTATTTTCTCTATCGACTTAACCAGCAAATCCGATATATGGGTCACATTCTCTGTAAGGTTATTTAAGACAGAGAAGTATGAGAATCATACTCTATGAATTTAAACACGAGTACACAAGAAATCAGAAAACCTTCAGCAAGTGAACATTCCATTCAAATCTAGAAATCTCGGAGAATAATAGCCGAACCAAAACATTCCCATGAAAATTCAAACACTTTTCCGACTGAAAAGTTTCGTGATAATGCCAAGTGCAACAATCATAAAATGATTTATGGCTCCATTAAACACTCGTCAATCACACTCCCAACCGATCTGGAAATCCACAATGACTACCTCGAAAAGTTAAATTTTCTGCACCAATGCAATGCGATTTCATTTGATCGCGATATCTGGAATGATTCAGATAAAAGTTGTGGGATCCTCTCTGTTTATTCGTTTCATGTAGAAATCAGCATTCCAAGTCCTGGCAATTTTTTTGTAGCTAGATGTTATTACAAGCTTTCATGTAGCTTTACCTGTCCCAGTGTCTGTCTGTAATCAAATCTTGCAAGTTAAGTTTGACCCACTTTTAGTTGCCCGATTAACGTTAAATTTGGCAGGTGTTCATAGTTCCCGTGACAATGCATTATGGAATTTTTGTTAGAGAAAAAACAAAATGGCGGCTCCAAGATGGCGGACGAGATTTGTGTTTATGATCCGATTCGACTCAAAATTGGTATGTAGGGGTTCTCGGGGTCGGAAATTATGAATTTTCTGTCAAAATTAATGAAATTGAGATGGCTGCTCCAAGATGGCCGACGATCTCTATGATTATGGTCCGATTCCATTCAAAATTGGTATGTGAAAGTTTTCAGGGTCGCAGATTATGAATTTCTATCCAAAATTCACAAATTTAAAATGGCGGATCCAAGATGGCGCACGAGTTGTGTAATTATGGTCCTATCCGATTCAAAATTGGTATGTGGGGATTTTCGGGGTCGAAGATTGTTAATTTTTGTCAAAATTCATAGAATCAAATTGGGGCATCAAGATGGCTTACGATCTCTGTGATTATGATCCGATTCTATTCAACATTGGTATGTGGAGGTTTTTGGTGTCGGAGATTATGAATTTAGTCGAAAATTATTGATTTTCAGTCAGAATTCATAAATTGAAGATGGCAGCTCCAGGATGGCGAACGACTTGATCTTTAGATGGTCTTTTCACTGAAGAACTAGGTAGCCCAGAACTCACAGGAAAAATGCCTCATAATAACAATGCTCCATCGAAAATTCATAGATAAAGGCGTACTTAAGTAATGAAGAGCTCAAAATAAAATAGTTAATAAAAAAAAACTTTTTGAAGACAATCTAAAAAGTAAAAATAATTGCTTTGATTGTGCGACGTACGTTATTCCGTGAGTTATAGAGCCAAAAGCTTGTCGCGCAAAGTTTTCTGTTCGAATACAAAAGCGAGAAGCTTTTGAATCTATAACTCACATCCAAAGCAATTATTTTTAACTTTTCAGAGCATTTGAATAAAACCTCGTCTTTAAAAAGGTTTTTTTCATTTATCATTTCATTTTTCCCATATTTCATGAAAGTTATTCAATGTCATTGGTGCTAGTGAAAATGTCGCACATGAATTTAAAAAAAACTGGGAAGACCATTTCCTGAATATATGATTGGAAAAATAAACCGTTACTTGAGTTGTTGATACTAAAATGGCCAATGGTTTCTATAATTGAGTTTCCGGAGGATATGTTCCATAAGTGGATTATTTCATTTCTAAGAATATCTAGGGAATTGATGCTTCATTGTTTCATCAACACAAAAAAGGTAAGGTTGAAATCCATCATCTCTCTATTGGTACATAACCATACATTCATCAAAAGCTAGTGAACATCAATTAGTATGAAACAATAAGAACGAATCCATTTCCTCACGATATAAATCAACGAGACAAGAATCCATCAGAACCATTCTTGTGGATGATGCAGCAATATTGTATTGGACTGAAAACTGAAATTAAGGAAGATTTCAGATAGTTCATGCAATGATTTCACTCCATATAAGAGTTAACCTCCTGACATGCGACCAATTGTTTAACGTAAAATATTCAATATATTATTGATGAAGTGATTTCACGGACAATTATATTGTATAAACATGTTGTGTGGAATAAAATAATTTTCACCCTCAGAACATCCATATATCATACGAGAGAAAAATATAATTGCATCAAAGTCCTAAGAAGAACTTAATCAGTTGGATAGAGATATTGCAGCTAGGTCCTAGAATTTGGGAAATGATTCCCAAAACTATAGAAATCTTGAAAACATATAAAAAATCGCAAACATGAAACAAACACTCGGATCAGAAACGTGTGCGGATATTGAGTCCAATTATATGAAAAACCTATCACATACTATCATGATACTTTTTTATGACACCTGATTTTACTAGAATTCCTGTCTCCCACAGATATTCCCACCTCGGACAAAAAGTCCTGATTTTGACTCAGATTCCTGACTTGTACAGGAACTCCTCAAAGTTGACAGAAATTCCTTATTGAGCCACCCATGAAAATGAAAACAATACCTCATTGTTTCTCCACAAAAATATTAATTTTATTCATTACGTATACTTTTGTTACGTCAGTTATTACTTTGATAACATTATATATTTCATATTATTACTTCCGTGATGTCATTGTTAATGAACAAATCTTTAAATCCATGCAAGCATTATCATTTGTTGTATCGAAACTCGTTGAATAAATTAGTAAAAATGGTGAGGAAAATAGTCTCTCCTGAACTCCGAATCGGTCTGGTATTCATTTTCCTACTATTCATGCGAAACATTACAGAAACATAGTAGATCGGAAGTTATGGAAAATATCCCCATTATAATCAAAATGATGTCACCTGTAAAAAAAAGTAATATTAGAGTACTTTCCTTTTCTGCTTTGATTTGAACGAGTATGAATAGCCATGTTATTCACTTGATTTATATTTAAAGTAAATAAAGGCTATTTATTATAATTAAATTTTTTAACTCTTGACCACGATATATTGTGTGATAAACTTAATTTTTTTGGGCTTTTCTGATGAAGCAGTGCTCCTGATGAGAAATTACTCACCAGATCAAATACACAAGTCGTTATCGAAGGCATCGAGTCGGAGGCCGTATCTCTGTCCAAAGGTGTTCCGCGAAGCTCAATACTTGGACCCTTACTTTTCAGCTTGTATATCTGCGGCTTTTATCAATACGTTCAGTGCAAAGTATATCACTACGCAGACGACACCCAGCTTCACTTCCCCTTCCAATTTAAGTACTTTGACACTGCTCAGCTACTCATAAATCGAGACCTTCAAGCAATATTCGACATTTCCTCAGTCCATAAATTGAAACTTAATTGAAGTCGGCAGTGATGGTTTCTGGACCCAAAAGAATCAGAGGTGAAACCCAGAACCTACAACAAATTCGCATTGATATTGATGTCATTACAACTGTTTCCGAAATAAAAAATCTGGATTTGTGGTTCAATCAAGAGCTACGCTTCACAAGACATGTCAGCCACATAACCCAAACTTCCTTCAATGTTCTCAGACAATGATATCCAAATAGGGATCTTCTATCCATAAATCTCAAACTCAAACTCTGTGAGTCGCTACTAATCTCTACTGCGACAGTGTTTATGGACCGGCTCTGAGGAAATCTGATTCCTTGCATTTTCGTTTCTCGTTCGGTGTGCGAAATTACGACCATATATCTCCTGTAGTAAAGGAATCAGGCTGGCTGATTCTGGAGAAACTTGGAGCCTTGCACCTCTTATCTGATCATGATGCCGTATATAGTTGTACTACTATAAATAGTAAACAAAAAAATAAAAATAAAACTTTTCGTTATGGAAGGCTTTATAGTAAAAAAAAACTTTGAAAAATTCTACAACTCTGCTCGCAAACCAACTGGAATAGTACACTTACTACAGAATGTCAATTTGAGCATTCTATAATCGACTGTTGAAAACTTCAACTGTGCTTTCCTTATTCAAAAAATAAAAGATAAAAGAAAAACACCATGGATAACATTGGGTATTAAAGTATCTGCGTCCAACCTACGATCATTGCATACCATGAAAAAATCCACTAAAGAAAAATTTTTCATTGACTTCTATTTGAAATATAGAACTATCTACCGTAAAGTCTTGAAGAAGGCGAAGAACTATATTACAGATCCAGAATAGAAAATGCCAATAATCCTGTAAATGAAACCTGGAGAATCATAAATTATCTTAAAGGGAGAGCGAATGTGCACACATCAACCCTAATGAATCCCGACACCTCAACTCACACTATTGCAACCTAGCTGAACGCATAATAGTAATATATCAACGCCCCCTGATCCTCTTGAACATATGCGCCCTATTGGAATGAAGCATGAATTCCAGCTAACATACACCAACACTCACGAATTGAAATCTGTTATAAATAACATAAAAAAGAAAAATACATCCGGAATTGATGAAATAACAGCTAAGGTCCTCCAAAATCTCCCTGACTCAGCAATAACAGTACTTGTGCAACTAATAAATTATTCGTTTAGAACTGGGAAATTCCCAACATTTCTTAAACATTCATTAATTATTCCGATTAACAAAGGAGGAGGAGACTCTACTGACCCAAATAATTATCGTCCACTAATACCCACTTTAGTTAAAATAATAGAGAAACTGGTAAAAATTCGAATGGTTGAACACTTAGAAGTGAATAATATATTAGCCGAACAGCAATTTGGATTTCTAAAGAAAAAAGAGTACAAATGATGCTCTTTTCTCATTCATGGACAAAGTGTACTTTAACCTAAATAGGGGGGCAATTGCTGCAGCGGTGTTATGTGATTTCTCCAAAGCATTTGACTGCGTCAATCACAAAATACTGCTGCAGAAGCTACACCACTACGGCCTCACAAACAACACGCTTCAATGGTTTGAGTCATATCTCACCGATCGTGAACAAGCAGTCAAAACTGATTTTATGTCAAAGACCCAAGTATAAAACATGGAGTGCCACAAGGGTCGGTACTGGGACTTCCACTATTCCTGCTTTACGTAAATGATATGGCTTCTCTCAATGTAAAAGATACAATAACATTATTTGCTGATGACGCCACCATACTATGGCAAGAAGAGAATCATAACAGGTTACACATGAACCTTACAGAGGACATCCAAGTTATTGAAAATTGGTGTGAATCAAACCTTCTCTTCCTCAATATTTAGAAAACAAATATATTATCTTTTCAATGCAATATCCCCAATTTAGACATTGGTAATGAAGTGATTGTGAATAAAACAACATCAAGGTTTTTAGGCTAACACATTGATAACAAACTGATGTTTAGTGATCATGTAATGAATATGTGCAAAAAATTTGCATCTGGAAGCTTTGCTGTCAAAAATATTACCATTGAATTAGGCTATATTTCTGCCAGAGCAGCATACTTTGCCCTAATTGAATCGCACTTACGATACGGAATAGCCTTTTGGGGGACATGCGGTAACCTTTTATTCCAGAGGGGTTTTGTTTTGCAAAAAAGCCGTGAGATACATGTGTGAGGCAAAGCCAAGAGACCCTTGTAAGGAATTATTCAAGAAATGTGGCATCCTTACTGTCATTTGTTTGTACATTCTGGAAACGGCTTGTTTAATTCATAAAAATAGACATAGTTGTATCATCTCAATACAACACAAGGCAGACTGGTCAGATGAAGTTGATAAGACCCCGCACTACTATGATTAAGGACTCAATTATATATACCGGAATCAAGATATATAACCACCTGCCGAACGAAACTAAAATATATACAAGCAGCGAGAATTTCAGACTTAATGTTAAGACATTATTGACAGAAACCCAATTTTATAACTTGGATGAATATTTTTCACATAGATTTAAATTTGTCACCAAAAGGTGATCCAGATTTTAATATGTAACTGGAAATGTTTTTAAATGTTTAGATGTCCGTATGTAAGATACTCCTATATAGTAATGTTATAATATAATTCAATATGCAGATAGTTAGTATTGTTCTCCTGTATATTTTTATTAATTTTAGGTTAACAAGCTTTGTCAACAAGGGTTATTCACTTACGACAATAAAGTATACTTTGAATTGAATTGAACTACCACCCATAAATTACTAATTATTCATAAACCTGATTATCCTGCAAAAAAACACAAAACTTTTTCAGATATTTATAGGTTTGCTACACGCAATAGGTCAACTTTAGTCATCCTCAATCATGAATCCTCTAGCTTTACTGGCAGTTCTTCTTATGTTGCACCAAAATACTACAATATGCTACCCAGTGAATTTAGGTCTTATACAATTAATGATTTGAAAAAAGCCTGAAAATACATTTCCACGATTAGTGTCTTCCTCTTTTCCAACCATGACCATAGCTTGGTATCGGGGACTGTAAGGCGTTATTGTTGTTTTTTTTTCTTTTTTTTTTCTCTTCTTATCTATACTTCCTTATTATTTTTACTATTCTTAAGGTTGAGTTTAACTATTCACCATGTTTCTACTAAGGTGTTGTATTTTTAATTTTACTTTAACCATTCGTTTTAGCCTTGTACCACATGGTGAATAAAGATAATTTATCATTTTTATTATTATCTTTAGAAAAATTCTGATGATGGCAAACAGCTGAAAGCGCTAACTCAATACAGCTTTGGAAATATATTTTTATAAACCTAAAATACATGTACTCTAACATTTCTAGAATTGCTGTAAAGGGAAACATTCTCAATTGAATATTGAATAGAAATATTCTTCTGTGAATTGATTAATTCACCATAAAAATGAAGTTTTTGAACGATGGAAGATAGTGACCGAAGTTTATCTTTCAATCGCAGATGATTCCACATCTGATTTCATGAAAATCCTGTTCATGTTTTCAAACAAATCAACTTCTAGATAGTTCTTTGTTTGTTTTTTTCTGTCCCGTCTTATTCTCCCATATACATATGAGTAGGAAATACTTATGTTTTCCAAAGAAGACTATTCACATTTGATCTCATAAACATACTTTTCATATCATCAAAGAAATATATGGCAACGCTCTGAAAAGAACCATGATTGCCCCAATATTCCATGGAAACCTCTCCTCACATACGAATTTTCAATGCTACCGACAGTGGCAATAAAACGATATCAATAAATCGTCCTTTTCCCGAGTCTCATAAAAATTTGAAATCACCCTCATCATATGCGTCCTTATATTTTGTAAGCCATAAAAGAATTCCGAACATAAAATTTGATCTATAGGACTAACTTTCTTTCGAACAGATTCAATTTCCAGGAATTCGCGAATGTCAGACGTTACTACAGAATTATTATTTTTCATCCTCATTTTCAGCATCTTGATTTACTCACCCTTATTGGATTACACTGGGGTGAATATAAAG